>JASDQU010712584.1:0-12047 GCA_032191745.1 Picea mariana | reverse complement strand
CATAGTGAAGTTTCACCCAAGATGGATTATGGGTGACAACATGATCCATATTATTTTCGGAACAAATGAAAGAAGAGATATTACAATGAAATACACATAAAAATTGCCCGAAACAGATAAATACAACAATACATGATTTCTATTAATGAAATAAATGTACAGAGACTGTACAAATACAGAGTGCAAGACTCATTAGAATGATGGAAACTTTATCTCTGAGAAGAGATGTGATGGCTATGCTCATTCACAAGAATATGATTACAATGAGGCTCTGAAGGCCTTTTTATGATAAACATGAATGCCAAAACCCTAGACAACCAAAAACCTAACACTAGGAGATAAAGCACCAAAAGTCATGTTCGCCTCGTTGGGGTAAGTTAGTACATTAACTTCCTGGGGTCGTAAAGTTTGCATAAAATCTTCTTTTTAGGCGTTTGATAGCCCGCTGGAAAGGTATTTTCGAGAACTACACATTTTTCCATCAAAATCTTATTTTGTCTATAGCTTGAATGTGGAAATCCAAGAAAACACTATTTAGAGCCCCAAAACAACCCTAGAAGTAGAAAAAGATGTACTAACATAAAAACCTCTAAAATAAGCTATTTGGAATAGGTGGGCGGCCACCAATATACACCTAGATGTTTTGTAGGGCTTCAGGACAACTCCGTAAGTGAGAAAACCACAATTACAAAGAAATTTCCCCATTACAGAGAAACGTGTTGAACTAAAACTGCCAAGATGAGCTAGGTGGAATTTGGAATAGGTGGGTGGCCACCAATATCCACCTAGATCAATCCTCCCCCTTTAGGAAGCAATGGTTTCCATTGCATTGAGCTCCCAGGGAAGAGGGGAAAGTGTTTTCTGAAACTGAATCTTGGTGCGTAAGGTATGGAAACTGATCCAAATTATTTTGAGAACAATATGAAGACAAAAATATAATTGATATATAACAAGGAAATAGAAAAATATAATACAGAGAACACATAAATATAGTGAAACCCAACTTCTATTAATGAACAAGAGAGAGAAAAACACTGTAGAACAAAAAATGGCAGAATGGGGTAGCTTATCTCTGAAAAGAAATATATGTTGGCTATGCTTTGTTGGCACAGGGGCAGACCCAGGGTTCAACGCTTCAACAATGCACCAACAAAACCCTAACTACCGACCCTTTCAACAACACCTGCGAAACAAATGAAGTCTCACCTGAGGTAGAGGCAGGGGTGGTTGCAGGACTCAAGTGTCTACAACCTAGCTGGGACACAGATCTGTGATCACAGTACTTAAAAGAGTACTTAGCAATTAACACTGATTAATCTTTAACTTTTATCCACTTCCCAGGAGAAAACCCTAATTACAGAACAATGTAGTATTCAACAAGATCTAACACATCCAAGCACTTAGCATATAGACATAGATCAGATCTAGCATTCATTCATATCACTAAGCACTAAGCTACTATATCAGATGCATCTAACATATATTTCTACACTAAGCATAACTCACATAACAACCATAATGCATAAAGCAACCACAACACAGGATATATGTGGTTCACCCCTAGCGTGGGGCTATGTCCAACAACTCTTCTTATCTTTATTATCTTCGTTCAATGCACAGATCCACAAGACCCACTCCGCATAGGATAGGATATCTGCGTGCACCTCGCTAGATCCTCCTTCCCCAAGTTAGGTCACAACACAAAGCTTTCTTACACAGTCTGCACACCAGCTTCTTATAATCACTTTCACTTAGCTCTGCAATTCTTAACACATAGCATGCACAAAGCCTCTAGCTCCGCACTAAGCCACAAACCTTCACTACTACTACTTTCTTACATCACCTAGATATCTATTTATACATTGAAAATAGGGCCTAAACATGGGTAAACCCATGGGTCGACATCCCATACCTGTTACATAAACCCTAAACCCAAAAATACCGCAAAAGGGGGTGAGATCCCACGATCTCCACTTTGTGTTGCACTCCGCCTTCGACCAACCTGTCGAAGTCCGAAAAATGGTCAAACATGACCAAGGTTCTCCAAAACTTTTTCAAGGGTCAACAGGCCCCCAACACTCACCCATGACTCATCCCAGGTCACTCTGATCTAGGAAACTTTGCCTCGGAGGCCTCGAGCTTGGCTCGATATGCCTCGACCTGTTGCTTCACTAGAGCCTCCTTTTTAGTGAACTCCTAAATAACCTTCTTGGTCGAAGGTCCTTCTAAGCATTGTTCTACTGTGGTGACCACTTGTTCCAATTCTGCACCTCATCCTTCAATTTTATCAAAAAGTGTGCAAGATTCATCCTGCACTGGATGGAGCCTCTGGGTCACTTTCATGACCTTTCTCTGGATGGCATGGATCTATTCCTGAACCGTGCACTGCTCTTGGGCTCTTTCATCCTCTTGACCACTGACAATGGCTTCAACTATGCTTGCACTGTTTCTGCTTGCTGCTTTGTTTCCTGGAGTTACGACTTCAATGTCCTTAGTTCAAAGTGCTCTACAAGGTGCTCGTAGGTTTGCGCACTTGGAATGCTGAGCTGTTTGCATTCTAAGGCCAATGCCTTGATTCTCTAGATTACACTCCAGGCAGTTTCTTCCCTTTGGTCTCGCACTTCCTGTGGAGTGCTTGGCACTACTTGTAATTCTAGTTCTGCTATTCTTTGTTGGAGCTGCTGAATGGCTTTAGCAAGATTCCCCACTTACCTCTCAATGGCTTCTTCTTCCCTCTGTTCTAATCCCATCACAGATTGAAGTTCTCTAGTGACTACTTCTTTAACTCCAATCTTCTCTACGAGTATCTATTCTTTCTCCTTCTGGATATGCGCTCTATCCTTTGCAAACTTTGCTTGGAGGTCATCTTTTTCTTGTTGGTCAACTCGACGTTGCTCTATGGATTCCTCTTTTGCTTGCTTCAGGGCCTCTGTGGCCTGTTTTTTTTCCTCTTGGACACAATGAAGGAAAGCTTTTGTTGAGTCTGCTAATCTGCATAGCTGGGTAGGCTCATCTCCCAACTCTGCTCCTTCTGGTGGTGGTGGTGCAATAGACATTGTGTTTCTCAAATAGAGAGCCTGCTGTACTCCTTTAAGATCTTCTTCGATATTGTCAAAAATCATCTCATGTTTGGCTTCACTTCGCTGCAAGATATCCTTTGAGGTTTCTGACACAACAACAATGATAAGGTCAATGTCATCCACTNGCTTTTGAATTCTTCCGCGATGTAGGTTTCTCAGGGGAAACCTTTCTTTTCTTGGATGTCTCAGCTTCATCAAAGGGGTCCCTAGGCAGGGTTACTTCACCTTGCTCTAGTTTGTCTTCTTTCCCATCGTTCTCTTCCTTGTCTACTTTGTCACCTCCTCCCCCTCCAGGTGAATTTGAAGCAGTCTCTTCTGATGCATTGTTCAGCCCCTGTATCTCTTCCTTCTTTTTCCTTCTGCTACTACTGGGTGCATCGTATTCTTTGCGAGTGACCACATGACTGCCGATGAGGTCAGGGTTGGACAGTTCTGCCTGGTTGAATGGTATAAGGAACTCTACAGGCCATTCCTTAGTTATTTCTTCCATGTCCTCCTCAATGAGCTTATAGTAGGATTGAAGCTCTTCTTTATGTTCATCTACATGCTCAGTGATATAAACAAAATGCCTATCTATGTGGAACTTCACAAATGGCCTGAACCTATGCAGGGTGTTCGATGTCATACGAGGGAAAGACTGAATAACTCTCTTCAATTGGAGGTAATAGGTGTGGAGCACCGCGTTTGACTGCCATTGCTTAGCCATCTCGCTTGATTATCGGAGCGTAGTGAACTTTGCAGCTAGGGGTTCAGACGACTCAATCTCAGGGAAGGTCGCTCCTTCCGGCATCTCCCAAGCAATGAAGGTGATGAGGATTAGTATCCAACTGAAATGGAACTCATAGCCCTGATCCTAAGATTCAAAACAATCTTGCTCTAACTGGTTGACAAGGTAGCTCGCCCAGTTCATTTCTAGTCCGTCAATGCATTTTCCCGCGAGGTCAACAACGAACCCCATGACCTACGTGGGTCTCTTCTTCCTTACTAGCATACTAGAAATCAACTAGCAGGATAGGTGCACTGTGCCATTCTAGATGGAAGCTGCCTTGTAGCCTTTCTTCCCCTTCTCCACATCACCATAGGTATCTTTGATTCTTTGTGCCAGGGCCCGATCTGCAGCCTTCCCTGGATAAAAGTTTTATGGGTCTGGTCCTTGCATGCTTAATCTGGTGATCCGATGGATCAACGCCAGATCTATGGGGATGCATCTATCCAACCACAAATAACCTCCATGGAAGCAAGACAATAGGATTTTAATGCACACATTAACCTTCTGATGCCTTCCAAAGTGGGGTATCTTCATTACGTTCAGGATGGTGGAACTCGCGATGGCCATGTTCCACGACTAGGGGATGATCTTCGACTTCATCCCCTTTTTCTTAGTCGAATACTTATGTGGGGAAAGCATGCCATAGTTCTTGCGATCTCCAAAGTTGAAGTCACTGATATTCAATGTCATAATCTGTCCCAACTACAGTCCAACTGTGCGTATCCCCTTCGGGAGATACACAGTGATCAAGGTGTAGTCGAAGTCCCTCGGGACACTATCACGACTAACCATGCCAGCCAGAGGCGGGATATAGTCGGGCATGATAGATGGGATGAGATTCGCATTTGCCAAGTCATCACGATGCTTTCTACGTTTCTCAGCAGCAGGTCAGCTAGACCGATGCTGTGCAGTCGACGAGGATGCTTCCAATCCTCACGTCAATGAAACTTGTATGCCTGCGGACATCACCTTTTCAGCCATGAGGTCTATTAGGATCTCTTCGACATACTTTTCTACTGTTCTAATGTCATATGAAAGGCACGATCAAGGTCAGATATCTCAGGTCAGTGAGCAAACACTCAATGTAATAGAACGAGTGGTGAGCTCTCAATAAGCACTGCGTGAAAGAAACTAGTTCTCTGTGGGCTCGGATAATCACAATTGGCAAAAGTGTTCTCGGTGCAATGCTCAATGAGATAAATAGACAACATCGTAACAGACTCTTTCAACGACCAAGAATGCCTCAATCAATGCAATTCCATCCATTATGGCGCGGTCCCAACGGTCCAATGGTGAACATCCCGACAATAATTGCATTTCTAGCCATTCTAGAGCATTGTTCTAATGGTCAGGATTCCTCCAACGACCATATTGATTCATTGTGGTGAAGTGCCAATCTGCGTTGTTCTGATATCCCAACGAAGTTCTAGTTCTACAAACCTTCCTTTTGCGAAGTCCTCTCTGGAACTTCCTGCAATTTTTCTAACTTTGCTTTCTTCTTGCCGAGCTTTCTGGATTTCTTTCCTATGATTTGAGTCACTAGTTTCCTCTTTCCATTATTGTTCTTATCTCCTCTTGGCATAGTAACTTCACACTGTGGAGGGTATTTCATAGGGTTCGAGGGTAATACTTCTTCTCTTTCTTGGGTAGGTGCTCTACTCTCTTGTATGGACAAGTGTTTCAAGTCTTCCTGTGTTATTTCAACTTCAAAAACCAAGTCTCTGGTCCTTAGTAGATTCAACTTGTCCTCCTATTCTTTTAGTAAGTGCATTATTCTCCTAGTCATGAAATCTCTTAGTTCTTGCTTTTTCTATTCTAGATATTCCTCTTCTTGTTTCCTTCATATTTGATCTTTCTCAACACAAGTTTTTCCTAGCAAAATAACAAATGGGGCATTGTTCTCAACAAACTTAACGACCTCAAATTCTTCTTCTGTCGAAATGCCATGAACACTCATAGGTATCTGTGTAAGTCTTCCACATAGTGTTATCATATTCCCTTTAAGCAATCCTATTCCTCCCAGTGAAGGAATCATAGTAGGCTTTCCCAAAATTTCCCAAGTTCTTTCTGTCATGATATTCACCTGTGTTTCCTCATGCAGGACACAGTCTATGTCGAAGTCTCCTATTCTTGTTTCTATGCACTCCTTATCTTTTAAGACCTTTTATAAGTTGATGTCTCTATGATCATTCAGGGTTTCTTTCATCTGCAATAATACAGTCTCTGATTCTTTCTGGTTCTTTAGCATATTCTTAGTCTCTTGCCTTCCTCATGGTCTTCTTGTCTCATGTTCATCTTTTCAACTTTAGAAATCATTCTAGGGAAATCTAAAACTTAATGTCCAATACCCTTACAACAAAGGAAAATAAGACCTCGACCAAGGAATTCCTTAGCAAGATGTCCCAGTCTTCTACAATTATAACAAAGAGTCAATCCTCTCTTTCTCTTGAATGATCCCCAACCTTTCCTATACTGCGCACTGGGATCACAGTGGTGGCTCTACAAAAAATTCTTTCTAGGATCCTGCATCCACTTGTTAGTCCAACCATTTTTTCTATGCATAGGAATAACATATCTTTCACTAGTTCTATCAGATCTATTCATATCAAATATTCTTTCTTCTAGCTGTGCCCTAGTTTTCAGACTAGGAAAAAATCTATCAAACATACCTAGATCCATTCTTTTGAAACAAAAAATTTCACTTATCTTACCTTTATAAGAGCACACAGATTTAAGTTCTTACCTATTTTCTTCAGATTGGGCTTCTTTTCTTAGCACAGAGCTTCACAAGACAAGTAGAGTACTACGCCCTAAAGCAACAGATCTATGCACACAGATTTTTCTTCAGTTCCTAGCAATCACAGTTTCAGGTCCCGACAATAGAACCATTTGTTGGCACAGGGGTAGACCCAGGGTTCAATGCTTCAACAATGCACCAACAAAACCCTAACTATCGACCCTTTCAAAAACACCTGTAAAGCAGATGAAGTGTCACCCGAGGTAGAGGCAGGGGTGGTTGCAGGACTCAAGTGTCTACAACCTAGATGGGACACAGATCTGTGATCACATTACTTAACAACGCACTTAGTAGTTAACATTCATTAATATTTAACTCTTATCCACTTCGTAGGAGAAAACCCTAATTATAGAACAACACAATATTCAACAAGATCTAACATATCCAAGCACTTAGCATATAGAAATATATCAGATCTAGCATTCATTTACATCACTAAGCACTAATATACTATATCAGATGCATCTAACATATATTGCTACACTAAGCATAACTCACATAACAACCATAATGCACAAAGCAACCACAACACATGATATATGTGGTTCACCCCCAGTGTGGGGCTATGTCCACCAACTCTTCTTCTCTTTATTATCTTCGTTCAATGCACAGAGCCATAATACCCACTCCGCATAGGACAAGAGATCTACACGTACCTCGCCAGATCCTCCTTCCCCGAGTTAGGTCCCAGCACAAAGATTTCTTACACAGTCTGCACACCAGCTTCTTACAATCACTTGCACTTAGATTTGCAAGTCTTAACACATAGCATGCACAAATCCTATAGCTCCACACTAAGCCACAAACATTCAATACTACTACTTTCTTACATCACCTAGATATTTATTTATACATTGAAAATAGGGACTAAACATGGGTAAACCCATGGGTCAACATCCCATACCCGTTACATAAACCCTAAACCAAAAAATCCCGTAAAAGGGGGCGAGATCCTGCGATCTCCTCTTCGCCTTGTGCTCCATCTTCGACCAACCTGTTGAAGTCCCAAGAATAGTCAAACATGACCAAGGTTCTCCAAAACTTGGTCAAGGGCCAACATGCTTCATTCGTGACAAGATTTACATCACACTCCATTGCATGCTTAAAAGGGCCTCCTTCACCTCAATTATATATGACATGCGACACTACGATAGTTATATATGGCATGCTTGATGTCGTAGGACATGCGACACTGCTGGCTAACACAAAGATCTTGACCTTGACGAAGCCAGTCGATGTTGTATGGCTACGGGTGTGGTGTTGTTGGAAAATTCAATTGCTTGACAACCTTTGCTGAAATGATGTTTTTTTGGCTTCCACTATCAACAATAAAATGTAATGGGGTCCCATTCACCCACATCTATGAATGGAATAGTCACTCCCCCTCCTCAGGATCCTCTTCTGGTTGGATTGTTGCAGTTGCGACAATAGAAGTGGGTTCTGCATCAATGATATGTCTCATTTTATTATTTTATGAATCAAGGTCCAAGTTGAGGTTCGACTCTTTGTCTTTGAGCTCGATCACCAATGACTGTATTGAGCGACATTCATCAGTGTTGTGCCAAGGGATGTTGTGGAACTCACACCACTTTTCGGTGTCTTTCTTAGACTTCCCATTACCCTTCTTTTCCTACATATGGGATTGAGTCTCTTGAGGGTGGCCTTCCTTGCTCTGTCCTTCATTATGTGAGTTTGATTTTCCTTATCCATGATTCTCCCACTTACTCTGCTACTTGAATTTCTCCTCAATTTTCACCGCATATCGATAAGAACTCCTAGTGAGGATATGCCTAAGAATGTTTGGATGTACCTGTGTAGAAAATTGCGATACTTCAAAACCAAGTGCCACTTAGAGTCTTTGATACCCATATTTGAGTGCAAGGTATTAAAGATGTTGGTGTACTCTGACATCGTCTGGTCTCTTTTTTGACATAGTTGTCCATCTCATGTATTGGTCATCATAGTTTTTGACAGGATAGAACTCCTCCTTTAGGGAATCTACAAAGGCCGTTCAAGTGGGTTCTCTCCAAAAACGTGTAGATTCATCCATGGTGTATGTCTCCCAGTAAATTTACCACCAAGATCTGACATGGGGAAGGGATTTAAGGAGTGCGAAGGTGATCTTTTCACTTTCTTAACATTTTTGGACAGAGTAATAACCTTCTAGTAGATTCAACCATTTTTCTAGAGAATTTACATCTATCAGGCCTTCAAATAAGAGGATATCAAAACTGACTTTCAGCTTGAAGGGAGTTGCCCTTGTGAAATGGATTCTTGTCGAATATTACTCAACCGTCGCATTGGTAGTCTTTGAAGGATATGAGCAAATTTGTACATCATCTCATTCCTTTGTCGCACAAGGGCTTCCTCGAGCAACGTCTTGAAAGGATCTCTTGCTTTGTCATCTCTGTTTTATTCTCCCATGAGAGGTTGCTTGGGATGGCAAGAGACACACCGATTATAGCTATTGGATTGATTTCGGTGAGTAATCTCAACAGTTTATCGAAGGTGCACCCATCGGAGTTATTGGGGTTTGTAAAAGTGCAAAACATAAAAACTATCAAGTCAAATTGATTGAATATGGATCGTTGATCAGAGTTATAATAAGATGAGATATGGGTCATTGGTTGGGGTGATGAATATGGAATGGGAGCCTTCAATCAAGCTCAACCATGGGTAAAAATTTGGCTAAGGAAAATATATTATGCTGACATCACCCTGGACACGTGGTGAATTTTCACTGCCCCCCATTGGCTCTGTTGTGGCAGATAGGTGGGACGTGTGTCATCCATTTTTGAGACATTTAGCTATGCATCTAATGGGTTCCACATGTGTCAGCCATTNCATAGTTGTCCATCTCATGTATTGGTCATCATATTTTTTGACAGGATAGAACTCCTCCTTTAGGGAATCTACAAAGGCCGTCCAAGTGGGTTCTCTTCAAAAACGTGTAGATTCATCCATGGTGTACGTCTCCCAGTGTCGAGTGTCATACGACATCCAACCCTTCAAGGATGAGGGATTATGTGATGTTTCCCCACTAGATGTCTGTGATGTTCTCTTGGGCCAACCATATATGTGGAGACGCCATGCTGTTTATGAGTCTCGACCCTGTAGTGTCATTGTTACTTTCGGGGGTCATCTCTATAGAATACCAGAGGTAGTTCCAACTATTGTTCCACCTAAAAAGTGTCGCAAGGTAGTATCTCATATTGCAAAATTCATCTTCTTCACAATTTGTTCAAAAGGGGAACATAAGGACACTGCAACCACTAGCCTTGTCCCTTGCACCTTCTATCCAACAGAAGCAGGTCGACAAGGTTGTAGTAAAGCAAAAAGATTCCTTCTGCACACCATCCTCTCATGTAGCTCGATTTGTTGAATAGCCTTAGCTTCAACAGGTTCATGATAGACTTCCACAAACTAAGCAGTGCGACGTCTCCAGCAATACAAGCAGCTCACCAAGATATAGATTCAACAAACGCTTTATGGAGCTAGTTTGTATGGAACATATCTAGGTAAAACATAGGGAGCCCCTTCACACCCATATATTCTAATGTATGAGAATTCCTCACCTGCAAACAAATCTCCAATATCCTTAATAGTGTCCATGGCCTCTTGGGTGAATCTAGGAGTTGGATGATTTTTCAAAATCAGGTGCAACGAGACCATGAAATAATTGCAGATATCACAGAAGAAGTTTTTAAAATTAACTTCCCACATTTTAGAGAAATATACATGGATTTCCTCTTCAGAAGAGGACCAATTCCAAGTTAGCAAAGGAAAATGTGTGACTGCACAAATAACATAAGTTAAATAACCAGACAGAAAAATCTTGGGTAGTACTCTAGAGGTGTTTCTTGGTATTTTTGAACCTCTTATTTAATATTAGCAGAGAGTGTGTGGGCCCAATTAAATATTTCAACTTTGAGAACTTGGTGAATAGCAAGAACCCAACTCAATTTAAATTTAGAAGCATCCTTCTCACCATAAAGGCGACAAAGCATGATGGATATCAACTTGGAGGGTTTATTCAACCATGGAACAAGGTATATATTATCCCCTATAATCTTGAAAGAATTTGGATCATACCACCATTCCCTGCTAGTAGTGACTTCATGCATATGTCAGAGGGGACATACATCCATTCATTGTTACTTTGCACAGGAGAGAAACCACGATAGATCATGGACCGTTGATCTTTCTCTCCTTTACCAAATATAGACCATCCGTCGAAGGTGTGCCCATCAAAGATATCCAGGGCTAGGGCCCATGAGTCACTTCGACGACCATCGATATTGAGAAAAGATAAGATTGGATCTAGACCATCAATCGAAGGAACAAGATATCGAATGAGAATAGTTGATCTCACCGTGGTCGAAAGAAAAAACCGACTAAGGCATGAACATTATCACACTGATTCAAACTTAGGCAAGTGGAGGCTTTATATTGGCCAAAAATGATGCTGACATGGTAGGATGACATGACATGCATCACCCAGATTTGGTGGTTTCCACATGTCCATGTGGCAACTTTTGATTGGATTTGGCAGTGCTATGATGGTGGGCCACGTGTAATGTTGAATTGGTTCCCTAGGGGCATGGAGAAAATATAAACCATCGATATCTATAAGCGTGATTGATGGCATGATGATATTTGGGCCATTGATTTAGGGTTTCCAGAGGAAGTACGACGACGTATGAGATCTATCCATCTTATGTTGTCCAAAACTTGTTGGCGCCTAACTTTCAGTTCATGTTCTTGTGATAAGCTGCCATGGTTTATTTGTGCTTAAGCTCTTTTGGGGTGCAGTAAGCCCCTTTTGACCCTTGATAAGCACCCGATAGCTTGAAATTTTCCTTAGATGCGAAAAGGCATGGATTTTCTTGTCGTTTCTTCTTTCTACCTTAGGAAAACTTGGAAGTTTTAGCTTAGAGGATCTTGAAGCTGACCATTCTACCACTAACTCTTCTGATATTGGACTAGACACTTCATCAAACCTTCATTTAATAGAGAGAAAAAATATAGTACTAACACTTGGGATGGGTGACCACTTAGGAAGTCCTGGTTACAAGGTGCAATCCCCAAAAGTGGTGATTAATGCTATGTGATTCATTTCGTTGGTTTCAATCCCACTTCTTCACCCTTGTGAGCATGACCTGATGCATTGAGTGCTAAGTGGAATATTCAAATCATGAGAATTATTGGTGAGTTGTGACTAATAGTCATGGATATGGGTAATAGATTAATGACTTACTTTACATAATTAATCCAAAAAATGATATCTAATATGTTTCACTACAAAATCCCCTCGATACTTAAATGAGAAGAGTGAAGGGATATCTAATTTAATAGTTCACAAATGCAATACTTGCTAAGGTTTTGCAAATGGGGTAACATG
>JASDQU010712583.1:27584-53327 GCA_032191745.1 Picea mariana | reverse complement strand
ACTAGATATTTGTCATTTAGAAAATTTCATATGTGCAAGAAGTGAAGCATGAAATTGGGTCGTTATGATAGCAATGAAATAGAGCATCATTGTAACAAGTTCATAACCAATATAATTTTGCATCCATTCAAAAAGTATATGCCAGGAAACACATGAAGTGTCACCACTTTAAAGAGAGAATAAGGCAATGAGCTCAATGTAATAACTTTAGAAGAAATGCAATGCTACCAGATTAACAAATTTCATGATTATATGTCAAGGCACAAAAATTATATCATTAACCAAACTTATCATTCATTCATCAACACTCATAAATTAATCTGTTTCTCATCATACAATATAGATCAATTCTTTGGAACCATGATCATCGCATGAATCGACCCTCTCAACTAGCAAACAATATAAATGTTGCATTGTTTAGGTATATTGTTTGGTGTGGTTAGGGTAGGAATGTATCGTGGTCAACCAACCAAGCCAAAAGACATGCAAACACCAAAACAAAATATGGTTAACAAACCTTCATATAATAGTGAAAGGAGGCAACAATTGGACTAATTACAAGGTCCTTTGGAATTCCTTAACATATTTTGGCTTCCTTGGGATGTGGAAAACAAGGTGTCATAAAAACATTGAGAGACATCAACACTTTAATCAACATCGACAGTGGAATACTTTTGCAGTTTTATGACAGTCCTGGATAGAGTTTTGGAAAACACATAGGAGGTAATGTCAAGGTTTTAAATAGAAGGATATATCCATCATACTTTTTTGTGATACCTCATCTAATAAAATAATTAAATGAGCCAAAATAATGTTGGATAGAGAAAGAGATATATGTGTTAAGAGGGAGTCTTACTTGTAAGTGCAACTCAGACTAGGTTATAATAGGGTAACCCCCTTCCATTATACCTAATAAGGGTTATTAGACTATCAATTAGGTTAAGGAACCATATATATACTTTCAGTAACTAAGGAAGGTTAGGATATCTATAAGGAAGGTATGTGAATTAATGTTTTGGTGATTATTTCATAGTAAGGTTGTGGTGATAAACTAGTAGAAGATAAGGTACATTAGGGTACTTCACCTTTACCTTGTATTTTCTAGTAGGTGAGTAGGGGAAGCCAAGTGATATGCCTTTTTAGAATCCCATAGTCAAGTTATATGATTTACCTTAATAAGGATTTGTGAGATATTTAAAGGTGAGATATGAATTTATGATGTTAAAATTTTATGATGTTCATGTACATATCATGAAATCAAACCTAACTCATGTTCTTTTTAAGGTTGTTTAGTTGAATCAATTAAATTGTTATTTAGCAATGAATGAGTCAAAACCTACCATAACTAACACAAGTGGAACCCTTAATTTATTGTGGTATAAATTTTTCCTTCTAAATCCTTGAAGTAATACATCCTAGGATTTTGATCCCCCTCACCAAATATTCCATGGTTACGATAAACGAAAATGAAAATTGAACTTGTCTAAGGTACCATAACCACCTAAGAGTTCCAAACATTCAAAATATTGTATTTAATTTAAGAAGGACATTGCCATCATGATCATATTAAGTATAATCATCATTATATGACTATAACCTAGTTCATGTATAAATGAAGTCCTTTAGTATTAGTAACCCCACCCTAAAATGTTTCTAATGACAATGATAAAAGAACCACTAAGACATCATCAATATACTAGAAAACACCAAAACCTACTTGGCATAACCTACACTTTGATGGTGCTTCATAGGGATTGATAATAAATGATGGTGACATCCAAGACAACCAAAGGCACTTGGCATTTGCATAATTTGGTTACATGTGCAATAAAAAATAGCAATGAGGTGAGGATTTCAATTTAGCAAAGTATCATCTACAAATACAATATGTTATAAAAACACTTCATTGTTAAGTGTTTATGGGGTTAATAATGTATTCTCTTTATGTTATTATTTATCTAATGAACTAAGTAAGTGGGCCAATTGGGTCTCAATTCATACTCCTTCTCATCCAAATGGGTCCCAAGTATTTATTGTTATAGGTTCTAGTCTATTGTTAACTTTGCAAGTGGATGTGGGTCAAGTATTGTAATATGGAGTTGGGATATAATAACATATTTGATTTGTTACGGTGTGTGTGCGTGTAATACCATATATATTTTATTGCATATATGTATAATAAAACATACATATATATTCTATTACACATATATGTAATAACATATATTACAAAAAATACAAGTTGTAAGTCTGGCGAAGCTCATTGTGAGAGGCACTAAAAAACAAAGCCTTCTCCATTCTATTTGGACTTTAAAGGATTATTGTGGCTCCCTAATAGGGCTTGTCTCTGGATGATTTCATGGATTTCCATCCTAGTCAACTGCCGAGTCCATTGTGTTGGCTCAATGACTTCAACATACTATCCCATCTATTTCTTTGTTATGGAAGTGTCATTTTGTGCGAAAGGCGGTGTGGTAAATAATTTGTTTGTTGGGTCTACCAAATTTGTATTTCAATATGTAGGACACTTTCATGAACTAATTATCAATATTTCAATATGTAGGACCTCTTTTACATAATGACCTCTTTTACTTTCATGTAGGACCTCTCATAGACACAATTCTCCCTTGCACATCAATGAAGATTTTTTAAAACGAAAAATTAGTTGACATATCGTCAAAACTCTCTCATTGTTGCCATTATTGTGCCCTCTAATCGACAAAGTGAAGATTTCAATTTATGTCAGCATTAGAACAATGAGTTCTTATATCATTAACCTCTATATTGATTAACATGAGCATGAGAAGAATAAAGTATGACAATATGAAGAAAGCCTTGAAACCTTGAATAACCCTCCACATATTATAGACATGAAGATTGAGATGATGCACATGTGTGAAAGAGTAAATGTTTTACATATCCACTTCCAACCCCTCATGTTTAATCCTTAATGTTGTTGAAGAAACAAAATAAATTTCATGGAACTAAAAACATTAAATTGTTGCCAAAATTGTGCCCTCTAATCGACAAAGTGAAGATTGAAATTTATGTCAACATTATAACAATGAGTGTTTATATCATGGACCTCTATATGGATTAACATGACCATGAGAGGATTAAAGTAGGAAAATATGAAGAAAGTCTTGAAACCCTGAATAACCCTCCACATATAAATTGACAATGGAAATGTGATTTTGTTTCTTTGTCATGTGAGACACAATGAAAAGACACAATGAAAAGAAGGGTAATTCTCTGAAAAAATATTATAAAATGATTGGCATGACCATTTCCAAACCCTCATGGTTAATCCTTAAAAATTATTATTGCATCTTCCCAAAAATTTCTTTTTGCATGTTGCACCAAGTTTAAAGTTTGTGCATTGCTTGGAAAAAGATGCTTGCCACATGTCACATGTCACAAGACTTTCAAAGTTGCATATATCATGTCACAAGATTTTGGATGTTTCATATTTCATATTCAAGTTCTATTTGTTGCCTAGACTCCATATCCCAAGCACAAGGCACCAGGTATTGCTTGCATTCTCACATCTTGAATCAAGTAGTATTGAATCAATATATACCAAGTCTTATAAGAGAAGCTGAAATTATCATTAAGTGTATAACAAAATTATATTCACATATATGTACAAGCCATAGAAATAGCCTTGTGTATATTATCAGATGAAAAAGTACCCATAATGTCAATGCATTATATGCATCATTACATGTTCAACTATATAATGTACATCTAACTGTCTTATAAAATTATTACATGACATCATGAATTTATTTTAGTCTTATTTTGTGCTTTCCAAGTCTTAAGTAATTCATCCATCTCCATGTCTTCGTTTACTGGGTGATCTTCAGTAGCTGACGTTGTTTCAGTCCTTTCACACCGAGTACATCTAGTCTCATACTCACGACGTGGATACTGTTGTGAAGGGCCATCACCTACAAAAATAAAAAAATATTAAATTTATATGGCCAATTTTTAAATATCATTGAAGTAGTTCATTAATATTAAAAAAAAACTCTGCAATGTAATTATTTACCTGGTCCTCTAGTCGGCACCGTTGGAATGGCTGTTGGCCTGTTCACATGATCTTCAAGTCGAGGAGGATCAACTATGACATTCTCTGCCATTGAAAAGCCAAAATTTATAAGTACAAAATTATTAAATATATGATTAATATATAGACATTTTATCGTCGTGGGCCTCAGTCACAGGAAAATCTTAGGGTTTCACCTCATTGGGATCGGGTCGCTGGGGAGCACCATGATCTTTTAGTTGCATTGCACTATCAACACTCTGTTATCTAGTACTAATGGTTTCATTGATAGTGCTTCTCCCCTAATTAAAACAAAGTAAGACATTAAATTATGGACGATATCAAACATTTACATATTTTATAAGTAATGAAAGTTTAATGTGGATCGATTTTTGTTTACCTTATCCCGCAAATTGGATCTTGGGGTCTACCTCATGCTTTTCCTACGATCAACCACAACTTTATAACCGTACGTGTAACCAATTTGGAGGTCTTCCTCTGTGGTTTCAGTTTCGAAGTCGTTGCCCTACATTGCATAAGGGTATGTTTTTTTAATTTTTTTGGCTGCAATTACCTTAAAGTTGTAAGGTGATACAAATAATATTCTTAAGATGCTTGGGTACTTATGATTCGTGACTTTAACCTCAAGTAGCCACCCTGGCCTAGCTTGTGTTCACCATGATTGGCAATCCTTTCTTTGGTTGCCTTCAAAGTGTCAGAAAACCTATCATCAAAATTTTCAAGTATGTTATACATAACCACACTTTTATTTATATCTAAAGAAAAATAAAGCTGGTATTGAAATCAAAAAATTGTAATTTCCCTTGGTGTACCAGTTATTTGTTCTCCTTATTTCTTCAAAATCTTCTCTTTTTCATCATCAATGATCGCCTTCCACTCCCTCTTTGGAATTGAGGGAGGATGCTCACACCTAGGATTTCCTGCCAAGATTCCTCTATAAACATCCTGCATATATTTTAAATATTCACTCGATGTAGAGGTGACCTCTTTTTTATTGAATGTGTCTACTCCAAAGAGGCATTCAAGATAATCCATAAGTTCCCTTTTCAGGTTGGAATTCTAGCAATTCCACCTCATGTGTAAGGTTTCCCCAAAAATCAACAAGGCCTTGCTCTCTAGGTGCCTACAAAAAATGTTGTTTCCTATACACAAAACTATATGATCATTAATTTAAAATTAATAATCTAGATGATTTATGTATGAGAAGGACAACATTAAACAATTAAAATATGAATTAAAACTACCCGGGAGTCTTGATTGTTTTAATGGAATTCCATTATCATCGACCAAAAATGTGAATGGAAGGGTCCCCATGCTTTTCACACGTCTAGCTCCAGGAAATGCAACCATCTCAACCACATCACCATGGTCCTCATCTATGCCACCATATCTAGACTCTGATCAAGGTGTGGATGTATGGTGGTGCGTGTCATGGCTCCTATCTAAATTAGGTGTGGAAGATGGAGAAGTAAATAGTACTCTAGTAGTTGTATGACCTCCCACATCAGGACTCTATAGTGTCTCTATAGTGCCACTACTACCAGCACCGGGTTGAATAGGCTCCAAAAATGTCTTTATAAAAAAAAAAATGTTTTTTCGTGAGATAATGTAAAAGTTAAAGAACAAAGTATCATAATTGAACATATGAGTACATTAAAAAAAAAAACACTTTAAATTATGGTTATTACCTTATATGTGTTAATTTGTGACATAAGGAGCTTGATCTTTGCTTTGACGTCGGGAGTTTGATCTAGATGATCTAAGAAGCTACCAAGTTCCTTGTTAGCTTTAATGATCATTTTTTTTATTAAGACCATTGGATCAGCGGATGAATAAAACCCCTCCTCATCAGTGGAATCATGATCAACATGGCCTGCGGACTACATATAATTTCAACAAAAACAATGTTATTGCAATAAAATTATATAAGCAAATAATCAAAAGAACGTAAAATGAAAGTGGATATTGATAATCATTTACATGTTTTGTGGCTGGCCCTTTTCCATGATCATCCTGCCACATTATAATATAATTAGAACCCCCAAATATTTAAAAAATTGTTAATGGTAACAAAAAAAATATGTTAAAGATAATATTTACAGCAATGTTAAAGATAATAAAAAAATATAATGCAATAAGTAGAGGTTTCTTAAAGAGGCGTTGCATAAGAACCTTCTCACTATTAGTCAATGTATATATTCGATTCAAATGGTAATCCACTAATAACTCTTCCCCGAGAGATATCTTTTTTATTGTGCACAAGACTACCTGATTCTCTTCACGTCCCTCATATATGCAATTCAGTTGTTTTTTTTTTGTCCCGGGTCGTGTGTTGTTTATAAACCCTGCGATATTGTCGAAAGCTTTAGGCCTTCCATCAATATAGATAGTATCTCCCTTATTTTTATCCTTGTTTATTATTTGTATATAATTTTCAATGAGTGCATATCTCTGCATACTTCGCATGTACCAAACCAGCCATATCCAATCGTTATAATTGTAACATGGTCCAACATAGTCCATGAATTCAATTACTGTATTGTATTTTACAATTATTCCATCCATGGAAAATAGCCCCAAGCCATGCAGGGAGGATGGTGCAATGCGATATGTCCTATTGTTGACAATGAAGTCAACATCTATAGGAGGTAGTTCCTTAGGTACCCATTGTTTCACCAGATGCTTATAACTGAGTGGAACCTCTATGTCTCCTATTCTCTCATCATCATAAGAGCATGATCCTCCTTCGGAAAGAAATAATTTCATGTGCCTAAAAAATTTTATTTTGAATTTTTCACCTCTGGTCCTTGTTTTCTTATCATATCTACTAGATTCAGATGCATTTCTGGCCTCTATTTGTCCTAATCTTTCCTCACTCGATGAAGAAATATTTGAAAGGTACCTATTTGGTTGTACCTTCAGTTTCATGTGCACATGTTGTTAGTTAGTAGTCCATAATCATATTCAAAGTTCTAAGTAAAAAAAAATTATCTTTAGTTTTGGATGCACAATTAGACTAGGGTGCAATTACCAATATTAGTGGTCAACCACCTAATTTAATGTGATATCCCTCTTGATTTTGGAAATATTGAGGACATATTAATGTGATAATACTAAGGACATGATAAATTTATCATATGGATCTAAGAAAAAAATAATATTAAGGTTGTTGTTTGATGGATTTATGAAAATTAGAATTATTATAAGAAATGTCCATTGAAGATGACGGTCAATGATATGGAGTAATAAATCTAACCATCAGTTGGTGTGTTGCAAATCTTGGGTTATTTAGTTGGCAATATGTATAAGGCAAGCCAAGAGTAGAACTATACAAATATTAGTTTTGTTCAATACAAGAGTAGAACTATACAAATATTAGTTTTGTTCCAGCCAAGAGTAGGACTATACAAATATTAGTTTCGTTCGATCCAAGTTGAAGAATAAGTTAGTTATGGCGATGGTTAGCAATAGTGCAACCCACATTTTTATGTAGGAAGTAGTGGTTGTTAAACTCAATGTGAAGTTGAAATTGGTGCAGTCTCTTTTCAAGGAAGTAAGATATAGTAGTTAGTTGACAAAGACATGTAGTTAGTTAGTTTTTATGCCATCAAGAGAAATTGGCCAAGAGTCCCCGAAATGGTTTGGGATGTGACTTGCAACTTGGCATAAAATAAATATCGAGACTCAAATTGAGGAACTGTCCACTCCAATGGATTATTGGGATATAATTTCATCTAGATCACCCCTCACTCACGGGTGCCATGCATCGGAAGTTGATTTACTCATTGATTTCGAAAACTAGTGTTTTTCTCAGTTTGAAGCAACGCAACATTTGGATTAAGGGGTCCAACTTATGAAACCATGCCTCAAGAGAGGATGGATAAGTTGGCCACCTAGTCCATGCCTAAAAAATCTTGCAGCATCTCACTGAACTCAAAAATATTGCTCCGTTAGTCTTTTATGACCTGAGCGGGAATTGGCCAAGAGTCCCCGAAATGGTTTGGGATACGACTTGCGACTGGTAATGAAATGAAAACCGAGACTTGTATTGAGGAACCATCATATTTTTTGGATTCTTGGCATACGGTTTTAGCTAGAGCACCCCTCACTCTCGGTTCCAACCCCTCGGAAGTTGTTTTTTTCATCGATTTCGATAACTAGTGCTTTGTTCAGTAAGAAGCAATGAACCATTTGGATTT
This sequence comes from Picea mariana, assembly GCA_032191745.1. Classification (NCBI taxonomy): domain Eukaryota; kingdom Viridiplantae; phylum Streptophyta; class Pinopsida; order Pinales; family Pinaceae; genus Picea; species Picea mariana. The sequence goes on along the minus strand of JASDQU010712583.1, from coordinate 45,059 downwards.
AGGGGTCCAATTTATGAAACCATGCATCAGGAGGAGATGGACAATGTGGTCACCTATTCCATGCCTAAAAAAGTATGAAAAATATCATGGAGGTCAAAAATGTTGCTTTGTTAGGATTTTATACCCCGATGAGGAATTGCTAATAGTCCCCGAAATGGTTTGGGATGTGACTTGCAACTGGGCATAAAACAAAAACTGAAACTTAGATTGAGGAACCGTCGACTCCGACGGATTCATGAGATAGGATTTCAACTAGAGAACCCCTCACTCCTAGGTGCCATGCCTCGAAAGTTACTTTACCCATTGATTTCGAGAACTGATGTTTTGCTCAGTTTGAAGCAAACCAACATTTGGATTAAGGGGTCCAATTTATGAAACCATGCCTCGGGAGTGGATGGAAAATATATTCATCTAGTCCATGCCTAAACAATCTTGCAGCATCTCATGGAACTCAAAATTGTTGCTCCGTTAGGTTTTTATGCCCTTGGGAGCAATTCACCAAGAGTCCCCGAAATGGTTTGGGATGCGACTTGCAACTAGGCATATAATGAATATCGAGACTAGGATGGAGGAACTATTGAATTTGATGGATTATTGGGATAATATTTCATCTACATCACCCCTCACTCATGGGTGCCATGCCTCAAAAGTTGCTTTAATCATTGATTTCAAGAATTAGTGTTTTGCTCAGTTTGAAGCAATGCAACATTTGGATTAAGGGTCCAATTTACCAAACCATGCCTTAGGACTGGATGGATTATTTAGTCACCTATTCCATGTCTAAAAAGATTGCATCATCTCACAGAACTAAACAATGTTGCTCCGTTAGTCTTTTATGCCCTCAGTGGGAATAGGCCAAGAGTCGTCGAAATGGTTTGGAATGCGGGTTGCAACTAGGAATAAAACTAAAACCAAGTCTCTTATTGAGGAACCATTGTCTCTATTAGATTCTTGGCATAGGATTTTAGCTAGAGGACCCCTCACTCCCAGTTCCAACCCCTCAGAAGTTGTTTTTTTCATCGATTTTGATAACTAGTGCTATGCTTGCTAAGAAGCAATGCAACATTTGGATTTAGGGGTCCAATTTACAAAAACATGCCTCGGGAGAGGATGGAAAATGTTGTCACCTAGTCCATCCCTAAAAAATCATGCAAAATCTCATGGAGCTCAAAAATGTTGCTCTGTTAGGCTTTTATGCCATGAGGAGGAATTGCCAAGAGTCCCCAAAATGGTTTGGGATGGGACTTGCAAGTGGGCATAAAACGAAAACCAAGACTCAGATTAAGGAACCGCTGACTCCGATGGATTCTTGGGATAGGATTTCATCTAGAGCACCCCTCACTCTCGGGTGTTGTGCCTCAAAAGTTTCTTTACTCATTGATTTATAGAACTAGTGTTTTGTTCAACTTGAAGAAAAAAAATATTGTTGGTTAAAGGGGTCCAATTTACGAAACCATGCCTTGGGAGTGGATGGAAAATATAGTCACCTATTCCACACCTAAAGAATCTTGCAGCATCTCACAGAACTCAAAAATGATGCTCTGTTAGGTTTTTATGCCCACATGAGAAATTGGCCAAGAGTCCCCAAAATGGTTTGGGATGCGGCTTGCAACTGGGCATATAATAAATATAGAGACTCAAATTGAGTAACCATTGACTCCAATAGATTCCTAGGATAGGATTTCATATAGATCACCCCTCAGTCACGGCTGCCATGCCTCAAAAGTTGCTTTAATCATTGATTTCAAGAACTAGTGTTTTTCTCAGTTTGAAGCAATGCCACATTTGGATTAAGGGTGAAATATATCAAACCATGCCTCGGTAGAGGATGGATAATTTGGTCACCTAGTCCACACCTAAATAAGCTTGCATCATCTCACAGAACTCAAAAATGTTTCTCCGTTAGTCTTTTATGCCCTGAGCGAGAATTGGCCAAGAGTCCCTGAAATAGTTTGGGATGCGACTTGCAACTGGGCATAAAATGAAAATCGAGTCTTGGATTGAGGAACTATTTTCTTTGTTGGATTCCTGGCATAGCATTTTACCTAGATCACCCCTCACTCTCGATTCCAACACCTTGGAAGTTGTTTTTTTCATCGATTTCGATGACTAGTGCTTTGTTTGGTAAGAAGCAATGCAACATTTGGATTTAGGGGTCCAATTTACGAAACCATGCCTCAAGAACGAATGGACAATGTGGTCACCTATTCCATGCCTAAACAAGCATGTAGAATCTCATGGAGCTCAAAAAAGTTGCTCCGTTAGGCTTTTATGCCCCGAGGAGGAATTGCCAAGAGTCCCCGAAATGGGTTGGGATGCAACTTGCAACTGGGCATAAGATGAAAATCGAGACTCAAGTTGAGGAACCATTGACTTCGATGGATTATTAGGATAGTATTTCAACTAGAGAAACCCTCACTCCCAGGTGCCATTCCTCGGAAGTTGGTTTACTCATTGATTTCGAGAGCTAGTGTTTTTCTCAGTTTGAACAAAAAAAAACATTGTTGGATTAAGGGGTCCAATTTACAGATCTGTGCCTTGGGAGTAGATGGAAAATATAATCACCTAGTCCATGCATAAACAATCTTCTAGCATCTCCAAGAACTCAAAAATGTTTCTCCGTTAGGTTTTTATGCCCTCAAGAGCAATTGGCCAACAATTCCCGAAATGGTTTGGGATGCGACTTGCAACTGGGAATATAATGAATATTGAGACCTATATTGAGGAACCGTCAAATCTGGTGGATTCATGGGATAGGACTTCATCTAGAGCACCCTTCACTCACGGGTGCCATGCCGCAAAAGCTGCTTTAATCATTGATTTCGAGAACTAGTGTTTTTCTTAGTTTGAAGTAATGCAACATTTGGATTAAGGGTCCAATTTACCAAACCATTCCTCGGGAGAGGATGGATAATTTGGTCACCTATTCCATGCCTAGACAAGATTTCAGCATCTCATGGAGCTCAAAAATGTTGCTTCATTAGTCTTTTATGCCCTAAGCGGGAATTGTCCAAGAGTCCCCGAAATGGTTTGCGATGCAACTTGCAACTGGGCATAAAATGAAAATTGACTCTCAAATTGAAGAACCATCATATCTATTGGATTCTTGATATAGGATTTTAGCTAGAGCACCCCTCACTCACAATTCCAACCCCTCAAAAAATGTTTTTTTTAGCGATTTCAATAACTAGTGCTTTGATCAGTAAGAAGCAAAGCAACATTTGGATTTAGGGGTCCAATTTACGAAAACATGCCTCATGAGAGGATGGAAAATGTGGTCACCTATTCCATTCCTAAACAATAATGAAAAATCTCATTGAGCTCAAAAATGATGCTCTGTTAGGCTTTTATGCCCTGAGGAGGAATTGCCAAGAGTCCTCGAAATGGTTTGGGATGCGAATTGCAACTGGCTATAAAATGAAAACCGAGACTCGGATTGAGGAACCATTGACTCTGATAGATTCCTGGGATAGGATTTTAGCTAGAGAACCCCTCACTCTGGGGTTCCATGCCTCGAAAGTTGATTTTCTCATTAATTTTGAGAACTATTGTTTTGCTCAGTTTGAAGAGAAAAAACATTTTTGGATTAAGGGGTCCAATTTACGAAACCATGGCTTGGGAGCGGATGGAAAATAAATTCACCTATTCCACAACTAAAAAATATTGCATCATCTCACAGAACTCAAAAATGCTGCTCCATTAGGCTTTTATGCCCTCGGGAGAAATTGGCCAAGAGTCCCTGAAATGGTTTGCGATGTGACTTGCAACTAGGAATATAACGAATATCGAGACTCGGATTGAGGAACTAGTGAATATGATGGATTCATGGGATATGATTTCATATATATCACCTCTCACTCATGGGTGTCATGCCTCAGAAGTTTCTTTAATCATTGATTTCGAGAACTAGTGTTTTGCTCAGTTTGAAGCAATGTAGCATTTGGATTAAGGGTCCAATTTACCAAACCATGCCTTGGGAGTGGATGGATAATTTGGTCACCTATTCCATGCATAAACAAGCTTGCATCATCTCACAGAACTAAAAAATGTTTCTATGTTAGTCTTTTATGCCCTGAGCGGAAATTCGCCAACAGTCCCTGAAATGGTTTGGGATGTGACATGCAACTAGGCATAAAATGAAAACCGAGTCTCAGATTGAGGAACCATCATCTCTGTTGGATTCCTAGAGTAGTATTTTATCCATATCACCCCTCACTCCCAGTTCCAACCCCTCAGAAGTTGTTTTTTTCATCGATTTCGATAACTAGTTCTTTTCTTAGTAAGAAGCAATGCAACATTTGGATTTAGGGGTCCAATTTAGGAAACGATGCCTCGGGAGAGGATGGAAAATTTGGTCACCTAGTCCATGCCTAAACAAGCATGCAGAATCTCATGGAGGTCAAAAATGCTGCTCTGTTAGGCTTTTATGCCCCGAGGAGGAATTGCCAAGAATCCCCTAAATTGTTTGGGATGTGACTTGCAACTGGGCATAAAATGAAAGATGAGATACGGATTGAGGAACCATTGACTCCGATGGATTCCTATTATAGGATTTCAGCTAGAGCACCCCTCACTCTTGGATGCCATGCCTCAGAAGTTGTTTTACTCATTGATTTCGAGAACTAGTGTTTTGCTCAGTTTGAAGAAAAAACACATTGTTGGATTAAGGGGTCCAATTTATGAAACCCTGGCTGAGGAGTGTATGGAAAATATAGTCACCTAACTCTTGCAACATCTCACAGAACTCAAAAATGCTGGTCCGTTAGGTTTTTATGCCCTCGGGAGCAATTGGCCAAGAGTCCCCGAAATGGTTTGGGATGCAACTTGCAACTGGGCATATAACGAATATCGAGACTCGTATTGAGGAACCGTTGACTCTGATGGATTCCTGGGATAGGATTTCATTTAGAGCACCCCTCACTCATGGGTGACATGCCTCATAAGTTCCTTTAATCATTGATTTTGAGAACTAGTGTTTTGCTCAGTTTGAAGCAATGCAACATTTGGATTGAGGGTCCAATTTAGCAAATCATGCCCCAGGAGTAGAAGGATAATTTGGTCACCTATTCCATGCCTAAACAAGCTTGCATCATCTCACAAAAAGAAAAAATGTTTCTCTGTTATTCTTTTATGACCTGAGTGGGAATTGGCCAAGAGTCCCCGAAATGGTTTGGGATGCAACTTGCAACTGGGCATAAAACTAAAAACGAGTCTCGGATTGAGGAATCATCATCTCTGTTGGATTCATGGAATACTATTTTATCTAGAGCACACCTCACTCCTGGTTCCAACCCCTCAGAAGTTGTTTTTTCATCGATTTCGATAAGTAGTGCTTTTCTTAGTAAGAAGCAATGCAACATTTAGATTTGGGGGTCCAATTTACAAAACCATGCCTCGGGAGAAGATGGATAATGTGGTCACCTAGTCCATGCCTAGAAAAGCATGAAGAATTTCATGGAGCTCAAAAATGATGCTTTGTTAGGATTTTATGCCCCAAGGAGGAATTTCCAAGAGTCCCCGAAATGGTTTGGGATGCCACTTGCAACTAGGCATAAAATGAAAACCGATACTCAGATTGAGGAACCATTGACTTTGATAGATTCCTGGGATAGGATTTTAGCTAAATAACCCCTCACTTCCATGTGTCAAGCCTTCGGAAGTAGTGGGCAATTCTGATGTGGACAATTTTGCATGGAGGCATTTCTCTCGGACCTCTTCATGAAAGGTTGTGAATCTATGGGGCATGTACAAATATGTGAGATGTGGGTTTATGATAATATTTTCAATTTTCCAATAACATTCTCCATTGACCTTATGTAAAACATTATATTTGGTGTTTGTTGCACTAAGTGTAAAGAGCATTGTTGGAGAATTATAAGACGTAATTTAGGTATGAGCTATTTGTTATCTCTTTATTACCCTTTATTTTAATTGTATCCATATTTTTTATTGATCAAATGAGGAATTAACACGAAACTAATCCCATTAGACACAAACTCAATCATAACTCCAACTAAGGAGAAAAAACAACACTCGCTAATTAATCTAGGAGTCAAGCATGCAAACAAACCTTCTCACAAAGAAGTGCTAGTTGGTGATGGAATCCAACATCACAGAATCGATGTGCGAAGGGGATGAGTTTCGGTGAATGGGAAAGTTACATTGGAAACCTTCTTAATGAACTAAATTCCTGGTGCAGGTTACCTCACCAAGCAGTGGGCAACCCTCCAAGGATTCCAAGTGAGTCTATCCAATGTCGATCCCAGGTACAACACCACCTTCCCTGTGTTGTCACCTTGTGTAGGAAGTCTAAAATATTATGGCATCTATGCTATCACCTACTATACCAAAGCAGAGGGGGGATAGTCAACAGTCGACACCAAGACCAACAAAGTAGGGTTGATTACTCTGAGGGCCACAATGCAACCTCGTGGTTGACCCTTGTGTTACAAGGGCTTCCCAAAATTAGTGATATAGCAACTGGATTTCACTCCATAACTCAAGTCTTTATGTTTTTTTAGCATCTTTGTAAATTTATTATCACAATCCTATTCCAAAGCTCTACAGCTAAGCTAAGATGGGTTTGAAGATCCCTAGAAAAGTTGCTAGATAAATTTTAATTAGCGCTTGATTTTAGGTTATTGTTACTCAAAGGAGTGGTCGTGAAACTGATGGTGTTTTGACTGGACTCTTTAAACCATGCAAGAGGAAAATGAAATGCAAGAAATTCAACTTTGATGAAAACTAGCTATGGGAAGGAGCAAGAGGTTTTAAGAAAATAAATAATTTCTTGATAGATTACTATGTGTTCAATACTACAAAATAACCCAAATTTTAAAAATACCATGCAAATACATCCATATACATGCCAGATACATCGTCTAAAGTTTAATCACCATGAATATTCATCACTTGATTTGCAGGGGTAATACAATACATTATCTTGTTCATGATTTTCATAACAAGTATCCCATGGATGGAAATAGGCTTGTATTCCCTCCTGCATTTATGTTTGTCATTGTACTCATAGTAAGTGATAAGTTGCATCAACTACTAAGTTGAGAGTTTAGTTTACTAGAATATCTTCACTTTAACCACAAATCTATCAAATATTTAACTAACATATCTTCATATTAATCATAAAGTAATTAATCTATGACAGGGATAAAAAACTAAAAAGTGCAAATTTATATTTCAATTTTTTTAACCAAATATTGTAGGACAACTATACCTAAAAACTTGCTCTATCATTATTCCTAATGGGAATTTATGGAGTATAGAATGACATAACTTTCTCTATCATTGTTTCTAATGGGAATTTATGGAGTATATAATCACATATATTTCCATATTTGTTCATTGCATGCATGTTTAGAGGTGGGCTTATGATGTATATTGTTTATTATCTTACCCATTACTACCTTGGCTTCGATACCTTCCAACTCTCTGGCTCATAAATTGAAGATTCTCTGCCTATTATGCTTATATTTAACATGCCCTTTCCAGATTCTATATTCTATGTCAAATTAGATTGCAATGTTACATATTGAGGACATCACATGGTTGAGTACTTGTTGAGGACCTAGTGGGGGGTTTATTTCCTTAATTAGCCACAATATCAAAGGTCCAATGCCCATGAGGATTTCCCTCAAATGTACCTAGTAGCCTTCCCTCATTGAATACTTGATGGAGGGTGCTCCCCTTCTCAATACAAACATGCATAGTCTATCTTAGATGGAATTAAAGTGTGTTCCATAAATATTTAGGTCCTAGTGTGTTGGTGGATTTTATAACTTGTGATTTCCTTTCTACAAAAATCTCACCAATTACCCAATACCACATTGGATAGAAGTGCATCGATAGGTTTAATAATGCTAAGGGTAAAACTATGCTAGTGTGGGAAGGAAGAGGATGCTTACCTAGTTGTTGTAGGGTGCTTACCCAACATATTATTCCTAAAGTTTTGTGGCTGCAAGGGAGGTACATGTTGGATCCCTATTTTCTAGCAGTGTGAATGTATAGATAAGATATAAATTGGGTCAAAGAAAAATATCTCTATTGTATTTGTTAGATATATTAAAGCACAAAGATGTTTAAGGCCCTCAATGTGTAATATGAAAGTTATTTTTCAATCAAATAGAATATTTTGGCGTGGAAAAATTCTTTGTATGATGGAATTAATTATCTAGAAGTGAGTTATTTAAGTTTTCCTATATATTGGATAGTCATGCTATGTCATTGAAGAGATTTAAAGGGAAAGAAATGGTGGAATCATCGAATAAGGAATTGCAGACCCACAAGGTCAATACAATAGTAACCTTGATGACTTATTGATGAAACACCATGATTATAATACCTATGTCCAAAAGGAAGCAAATGATCCAAATTTGAAGCTCTATCAAGAAGAATTGTAGGGTGATGTCTCTGAAGGACAATTTCATTACAGAAATAATGAGGATAAATGGAACATGGAAGAGAACACTAAATGTAAAGAAGGAAGAAATGGATACAGAGAGCATAGCACAAATATTGCATACCAAGAAGAGCAAGACTACAACACCCTTGATACGTGTTTAGGTCTAGATTTATGTTTTGGAAAGAAAAGAGGCAGATCATATTTGTTATGTCTTGATGAAACATGAGAATTTGAGAATGATAACCATGAGGAGAAGAAGTCTGAAATTTATCATCTGGAAGGATTTTTATAGGTATGTCATGGTAAGGGCGAAGATACTTTGGGCAAAGACCTGGATGTTCTCATCTACCAGTATCTCCATGGGCATGATACTCGGTAATCATTTCAACAATTGAGTCAAAGTTGTTACCCCTACACTTTAGAGGATGAGAACAGATGCAGTATTAGCATCATCATCATTGATCATAAGCACAGATGTTATTAGGACTTCCATGTATCCAAATTATTAAAACATCTTTGTTGGCTGTCAGAATTTGTAAGTGTTGCAAAACATCTTATTGGGATAAGCTATAATTTATGTCTTTCTGGGGTAGCATATTTTGGGTTAACTTTATTTATAGTGAAAGGGTTTCCTTCTCCTATCTAGAAAGGGGATGCTATCTATATTGATTAATATTACTATAGGTCTTGGAATTTTATAGAGAATAGTGATGTATACCAATTTGTTGAGGTTTTAAGAGAGATTTTGAGTGGAAGAAAATAATATGACATGGATTTTGATCCACCCAACACTATCAAATGGGCAATGCCCCTGATCAACGAGGCAACCGTTATTCTAGATGGCAGTTTGGATTTACAATTAAATGTAGAGCCTCTGTTAACCTAAGAATGGATGATATTGCAGAGTTTTCTTTTATGCATGACCCAAATGAAAGACTAACCATGTCAGAAGTGGCTACATGGGTGGAAAAACTCATCAAAACTAACTCTTACTTATGTTTTTCTATCTATAATCGTGAGCATTCTTAACAAATTAAAGATTCGTTCTAGAAAAAATATTTTCTCTCACAAGCAAAGCCAACTGGCATGCTTTTGTCTAAAATTGAAGTTCAATAAGCATACCATATGCCTGAGAATCTTGTGCTTACATGTGGTAATTATCGAGCCAGCGCATGGAATCTTATAAACCCAGGGAAGGATGAACAACGTGAGACCTCTATGCCTTGTATTTGTCCCATGATAAACTTAATGATTCTATACTAGAAGAAGTTTTTTATCCCCAGAATTTAATTCAGTTGATGTTATTAGCAAATTATTTTGTCTGGACCAAAACCATCCATGGCTGGTGATTGAGAATCTCTTCTTGTGTCTGGGAGAAAATCAATTGACTAGAAGAATTCTTTCATAGTTAGGTAGGCTCCAAACCCTAGTATCCTTGGAGCTCTAGACAAATCATTTCCCTGGACCTCTTCCTCCAAATATTGGGAACAATACATCTCCAGAGCTTCTTGATGTTCAGAATAACTGTTTGACAGCTAGAATCCCAATTGATCTTGGTTATCTCATTAATAAAGAGCAGCTAGATCTCAGTGAAAAATACTTAAAGGAACAATTATATCCCTTTTGTACAAACTAAAATACCTCAATAAGCCAAGTCTTTGCAATAATATTTTATCTGGTAACATTCCCCAAGAATTGAATAATTGCCAAAAGATGGCATTGCTTGATTCGAGTTGTAATAAGCTAATAGTCTTTCTTCTTACATCTCTTCTGTAATAGGATCCATTACTAGCATGGAAATCAATCTCAACCTCAACTTGAATGCATTTATTGTCCATATCCCTCATGAAATTTACTTTTTAACACAACTGCAATCATTGGATTGTGCACAAGAATGTTAAATTCCCTGGGGCAATTACAAGCTTGACTTATTTGAATGTTTCTCTGGCCCACTTCCTACAACACTCTTTTTTTAGAACCTTAACAAAGAGTTATTTCATGGGCAATGTTGGGATTTTTCAGTGCCTTGATAACCAAACTTGTTCTTTTCTTCAAATCCATCATTCAACCTATGTTGGAGCAACCACTATCCTTGTCTACATTTTGTATAGAACTATAGCATTGGATTTATTCTTTGCATGGTATTTAGTATTTAAAACAGGTAGATGATTTTGGCAGGAATCAATCAAAGATGATTTTTCTTGGACTTGGACATGCATTCCCATTTTCATTTTAATTTTGTAATGTAAGTTCCAAGTGGATAGATTATCTCTCCATTTTTCTTGTTGTAACTATGTTTTCCTTTGTTGAAAGTGTCCATTCTTGTCATATAATGTTTTCAGGTGAAGTGCACTTATATTAGGGAGTTACTCTCTTCTGGAAAAGGGGTGGATAGGTTATTTTACTCTCCTTATGAATACATATTAGATTTTTTTAATTCGTTCACAAAGTCACACCTAACTAAAGTCTGAGAACCAGACACGCCTTAGAAAGAAAGGTCATGGAACCAAACATGTCTTATTTTAGCCTTAGGTCTCAAGGTTGGGGCAGAGATCGACTTGTCACTGATAGAGAGAGATATGTCAACAACAAAAGGTTGGTGGTTTCAGTGCATTGCTCGTACCGATATCGTGGATGTGCATGCCTACCTCTTCTTCGACGTCAAAAGAAGTCTCGTCAGTGGGTGGGAGAGGTTGTCTTCCTGGCTCTCTGGATGGAAGATGTTGGACAGGGGAGTTGTAAGTATCTTGGAAAATGTTATAGGATTTTCAGTTGTCTCTGTCTCAAACATTTTTAAACTTTTTTTGTTTCTGTAAATTTGGTTTGGCCGAACAAAGTGACCATTTGTAAAGGGTGTTGTAGGTGGAAAAGATGGCAAAATATTCTACATGATATGGAAAGGAAATTCATAGTTGTATGCCGTCATTCTGACTTAGGGACACTACACCTGGGTAGATCACATGAGACTCCAAAGTTACTTTACATGGAATCCAATGAATCTCTTTGTGATGTATAAAGTAGACCTTAAGTTTGGCTAAAATGAACAAGTTTTAAAGTACCCATCTACTTCTGTGGACTCAAATTTACATATTCGTCACTGACATAAATCAACTTCATTGTAGGATTAAGATATTATTTTTAAGCATCTTGACACAGTATACTTTTAAATTTATGTGAGTATAAATTTTGATAGATATTGACTAAATTTCAGAATGCTTAACAATCCATTTCAATATGGTCCTTTTTATCCCAATTTTCAGTTGCCAAAGCTCAAATATATTTGAAAATGATTTTAAATAATATGCAGTAACAATCCATCAGAGGTGGCTCTAAATTGGCTGTAACGACCAGTATGAAGTAGATCTTAAGAACACTATACAAACGTTTGTGAGAAAGTGTAAAAGATGCAAGATTGTTTCTGCGGCTTCACACAGTATACTGTTAAAAATTCTGTAATATATGAATTTTCAAAAAACTTGACGAATTTCACAATACCTTGTAATCTACTTTGATATTTTTTTTTTTACTTTTTTATTTTGATCTGATGAAGATAATTGATTCTAAATTCTAATGTATTTCCATTCAATTGTATTCATTCTTAAGCACACTACACAAATTCTGGGGATAGTATGAGATGTTTGCAATGTTGATGAGTTTAGAAACATATACACAAATAATGTAGTTATATCTCCCTCTAATATATTTTGACTCAGAAAACCAAAATGAAATACAAAATTTCAATTTCATAATTAAATCTGAAAAATTAGCGAGGCATTTATGGTCATGGAAATATACCTTTCCTTCTGTCATTTCTAGGGATAAGGTGTTCGACCTCTTTCTCTTCTTTCAACGCCCTCTTTCTCCTCTATTCGTGACCTCTCTCTCTTGGTTTGTCCATGCCCTAGTCTTTATCCTCTCTCTACGGCTTCTTTCTCCATCTATGGTCGATATGTTGTCACAGGGATATGACCAGTCCTCTTTACTATTGCGGGGATATGGATCAATGTATATTGGGCACGAGGATATGACATATGGTCACAGGCATGCAGGGATGTGGGGGTATGGATCGCGCGGCCAGGATATGCATACACAAATGGGCTTCGTTTTTGTTAAAATGTTTTAGGTTTTGTTTTTTATTTATTTTTTAATTTATATATTTATAATATATAAATTATGTATATTATATATATATATATATATATATATATATATATATATATAATTTATATATAATTTATATATTGTAAATATATTATCAACATATCAGTGTGGGTTTTGTTATAATGTTTTATGTTTTATTTTTTAATTTATATATATATAATATATAAATTATATATTATAGTGGGTCTAATGGTTAAGAACATGTGTTTTCTCCTAAGAGGTCACAAGTTCAAATCTAGAGGGGGTAGGGTATGTATACCTCCATATAATTAATGAGTCAAATCAATGGGTGGAGGGGATCCCTTGTCCCACAAGAAAGGGGGTCTCATTTAACAGTTTGGTGTTTATCTTGTTATTAGAGCTAAATTTGAACAAGGATCTTGTTTATCTTGTTGATATTGACATCCTTTTGTATGAGATGGTCAATGACAATGGTTAGTGTGACCTACAAGGAAGATTGAAAACATTATGGATTAAATTTTTTTTATCAATGTATTGTCATATAAGTTGCATATCAATATAAATTTAGTTGATTTACCAAAAAAATGAATTTATGTATTTGCAAAATCTTTTTTATAAATATTTTTATTCACCAAATTTCATCTCATTTTTTAAATATCTCTTTCTTTGATCATTAATCTTGGTGTACAGTATAACAATCACAAACTAAACCTAATTAACACCCAAATTTATGTTGTTACCACTTATTAGTAATAGGTTTGTGTGCAAAGTGACCAAAAACTCTTATAATAATTAGAGCAGGTTAGTGATTGTTGAGTTGTTGCGTGGAGGAGCCATCTGTCTATCTCACCAGGAGTCGTCCATCAATCTACTGCGTGGAGAATCCATTCGCCAAAATCTGATTTGTTGTGCATGGAGGAGGTTGCATCTTCAAGTTGTTGAAGATTTTTGAAGGGGGCACACTGCATTGAAGGATCGTTGTTAATGTTAAGTTGCTGAAGAATTTGATGTTGGCCAGAATAGGAGCATGCCATGATCTATTCTAAGCTTAGGATTTTATCACATCATCTCGAAACTTCAATGAGTGATAACCGCTTTTGAATTTGAAGGAGCATAAATTTGGGTCATAATACACCTACCTAACTCCATCATACCTCAAGTCAACATCGTGGGACAAAATCAACAAAAATCACATCATTATCTATTTAAGACATCCTGAAAGATAATCATATCTCCATACATGACCAAGACAAGTGAATCACATCTATCAAATTCATAAAGATATAAATATGCACAAGTCACATACATCCTAAAATACCAATCTCATGGTATAGGTAACAACCCACATAATGTGATGAACAACATATGAAAATGATAATATCTCTCATGAACCTCAAAACCTATGGAAACTAAAACAACATGAACTAGGTCAATTCCATATTTTTGACAAAATATTTATGCAAGAGTAACATCATGGTCAACACCCTCTATCTAATATAATTTAGTAACCTTGTCCCTATAGTGTATAACACTCACATCGGTTGTAATCTTAGAATTAATCATTGATTCCACAAGAGGTTTTGGACCTGTCTCTATGGAATCCCACCATTTATTATATGCACATGCCTCCTCAATTATAGAAGGATAATCTAGCTTCTCACTAGAATTTACAAGTTCCACAAGATCAACAAGTAACTCATAAAGACCACCTTCTCTCACCCCTCTAGCAAAAGTCCTCGGACTATATAAACTACAATCATTGATGGTGCAATGTTTTCCCTCAAATTCAAATCTCCAATGTACATATATGATATGTAACAAATTGAAAGAATATTCTTCTTCAGACCAGGAACCAATAGAACATCAGTCAATAACATTACCTCAAGGCATCTAGAAGGAAATGGAGCCAAGTACTCCTCTCACAAGATAAGTAGCATAATCACCAAGTGTTGGGTATAAATTGCAACAATGGTGTACATAATGTACTAATCTAATGGTTATTAATTAGATCCTGACAAAAATGAAAGTAGAACATGAAAACCATATCCTAAATATGCTTCACAAAGCTTCAATACCTAGTATATTCATGTGACAATAAAGAAAACCAAGAAATTACAACAATAAGCATGAACAAATAGGTTGAAATAATGCAAAGAATATCTCCATAATGAATAGAAAGATCAAAGATATCACCTAGGGAGTAGAATTTTTGAATATATGGCTCCAAAGCCTCCTTCTTGGGAGGGTCCATGAATTCCTTGATGTGTATATATTACCTCCTTGGTTGAGTTATCAAAACACATAAAACACTATCAAGAGGAAGGAGTCCTGAAGATATCTAATGTGGTTTTGACCGCATGTACCTACTATGGTTGGATGGATGGATGGATGGAATGACTGCAAGCCTTTATTTATAGGAAAAGTAGTGGTTAAACACCCTTGACATGGTCATAAAATAGTTGCTAAATATGACAAAATCAAGGCTAGGAAAATCAACTAGAGTTTAGAAATTTCCATTGATAACTACATTCCCTTTCTGGAAAATTTGGGCTGCGAACAATCAAAATTGTGATTTTGATGGGTCAGTGTATCTTTTAGGGGTACCTTTCACATGATGACACACGTTTTATGGATATTATTTGTTCTAGCTTTAATGGGTCAAAATTAGGATTTTTCCTAGCGACTTATAGAGGTCTAGTGAAGGTGGGAAATGAGGTGAAATGGATAGTAAACATGTTGATAATGGTATATTTCAACAAAAACTAGGGGAAATGTCACAATTGATTAGTTTTTAGGTGATAACATACTTCCCCATGATGTGTGAGGTTAGGAGGAAATTGTATGACCAAAATACTTCACAATTTTATTTGCAATGCTCAGAGAGGACCAAGGAGGGAACAAGGGTCCAAGGAAGGAGGACCACCTGCAGATGAACCATAGAGTACCACCTATCAAAAATAAATTCAAAAGATGATAGGTGTACAAGATCCCAATAATGACAAGTTAGGCATATCTATACTCATTAAGAAATCTCATAAAAATGATGCAATGGTATGTGTGGCATAAGGAAGCTAAGTGAATGAGACAAAATGGGGTCTCAATATAGTACAACATGGGGATGGAAAATACGTGCCAAAGTATAATATAGTGATATGATCCAAGTGAATGGTTTATCAACTTGAAATCTCAATTTGATACTTTGCAAGCTAGCTAGACCTTCAGTCAAATACAAATATGAAACTTGGAATCATGACATATCTACTAAAACATATGAAAAGTAGGGTTTATGGTTTCCATGATGAATTGATGATGGAAGAAAGTGGGTGTGTCAGTCAAATTTGAGTCCAGAAAACCTCCCATATCATTAAGGCATGTGAATAGTCTATCCAGGTCAAATTTCGATCCATACAGATACTGTTTGAAAACATTTCAACGTTGGCCCCATTCACATGTCATTGTTGCCCGCCCTCTAGTATCTTGACTATGTTGATTAAGAAATCAATGAAAAAGAGGGATTTTTCATCACAAATATGATACAGATACATTGTATATACATTAATGTAGAACTTGAAAGAAAAATGAAGAAAGACGAACAAAAACCTAAAACTTGCTTCAACCAAATTGTGTACTTTGAAAGAAAATTAGGGTTTATGGTTTACATGATGAATTGATGATGGAATAAAGTGGGCATGTTAGTCAAATTTGAGTCCAGAAACCCTAACATATCGTTAAGGCATGCCAATAGTCTATCCATGACAAATTTCAGTGCATACAGAAACTGTTTGAAAAAATTTCAAAGTTGGCCCCATTCACAGGTCACCGTTGTCGGTGTCTAGTCCTCGTACAATTTTTGTTCCTTGTTCCTTGTTATGTGTTCCTCATTACTTTTTCCTCATTCCTTGACCATGGTGTAGTCCCCAGGATCCATTATTTTTGTACAAAACATACTAATGGCATAAAATGTCCCACACAAAGACCAAATTAATATCCGCTACATAAGTCTTTTTTCTTTTTTCAAGGACTATGTAACGAATCTCAATTATAAGAAGATTCAAATAGGACCTAAGAACCTTAAGTTCTTTCCTTAACCATGGGTGACATAACACTATCATTCAATAGTAAAATTGTTACAATTCATTGTAAGGCATCATGTGTACTGAGGGCTTGAGCCACCATAAAGGAAACATACCAAGAATATTTGTCGTATGAACAAGATATGGTACTATCCATTTTGAGGTTTGGCATAAATATTGTTCTTATAAACTACACTACATTGCACCATCATATAAGCCATGCACTCCTTGAAAACCATGTAACACCATTCAAATTAGACACAATATTCTTGTGACAAATTAGCTATACTATTGTTATCGGACTAATCGATAGGTGCAGACACTAACAGATCTCCCTAGATCCACCTGGATCTAGAAGAAAATAGGATAGGACATGACTCTTTCCCTAAGTTACGACCATTGAATTAGCTAGTAAGGAGGAACAAGTGACATACCTTTGTATCGCTTCCTTAGGTCTTTGTTTCTCCCGGTGTGCTCTGGTGCTCTCTTGAGGTCAAGACCAAGACAACACAAACCAACCAAAGTGAAGATAGCAAAATGTATCAATCATCAACTTATGTGTATGATCAAGGAATTACACAATAAAGTAAGAATGACTTTATGGGAAAATGGCATGCCATTGTATCATATTAATTGAAAGTAGAAGATACAACCTAATCGCCTTGATGTCGCAAGATTCCTTTCGGTGACTCTTGGTTACAACACACACACTTGCTCTGTTCTTGCATGAAGAAGATCCAATTCCTCTTGATAGACCTACTAGAGTCTCCAAGCTTCTGTTCAATCAGGGTTCTTCACACAATTCCTTCACCAATTCTTCATCTAATCTTGCTTAACCTTTTCCATGAGAATCCTTTCAATATA
>JASDQU010712581.1:15024-27286 GCA_032191745.1 Picea mariana | reverse complement strand
TGGCGACTCCACCTGAGGGAAGTTCCCTCACCCCTTCCACCCTTGATGAGCTCCTCTTAAAGCTCATGTGGTGACTCCACCTTCCCATAACCCACCTTTCCTTGTTTCCCCCTTTCCATCCTTTGATGAGCCTTGGTCTCATCTCACGACTCCATTGAGGTGTATTTTCAGTCAATTGAAATATGGCACCATGGGATGAACCCTCGTCCAAAACTTATCATGCATCAAGAAGGGCACTTTTACAAATGGAAATGGAAAAGGTTGCTAATAAAGTTGTCGAGGAATTGATGAATTGTGTAAAAGAGTTATTTCAAAAATCTGTCGAAGAACTAGCCCTTGAAGATGAAGAAATTATTGAAGGATAGATATATGAATAAAGTTACCAAGAAGATTCCGATGAAGTTTCTCATGTTGAAGATCCAGACAAGACATTTGATTAAGATGAAGTACGTATGTCTACCCTTCCACTTGATGAAGACATCGAGGCCTCTGCTCCTCCCGAACATCAAGAAGAGAACATGATGAGTTGTGACCCTTCAAAATCTTGATGTTACTCTATTCCATGACTTTGGAAATGAAGAAGTGTTAGAGGAGCCCTTGGATGCGACAAGTCCTTTTGAAAAAATGCAAACAAAGCACTTTGTATTAAGGATCAAGCCCCTTGCGATGAAGAGGCAATGGAGGGGCATGTCCATAAAGAGGAAGAAGAATTCTAATGAATCACAACATGTTGAGACATCGTTATCTTTGCTCTCGCTTGATGTAGGTGAGGTTGTCCATCCTTGCTCTCCTCATGTACATGAAATTGAAGAAGCAACTAGTCTAAATGATGAAGACTTTGAAGATCCAGTTGAAGGCACCCCAACCTCTATTCTTCCTGCACACGAAGACGAAGAGATGGTCATTTTCAGTCATACTAATGGTATTATGAAAGAACCCTTGGATATGGTTGATGAGCATATGGACACTTTCATATATATTGGGAGACACAAATGGGATTATGGTCATCTCATTTTTTATGGAAACCCCATTTATGATATTGAGGGTAACTCTCAGGCAAAGGGGGTTCAACTGTCATCTTCATAGGATTGGTCTCCATGCCTGTATGATCCATATATTTGGCAGTCTGATGATGGCATGGTTACAAATTTGTTTTGTCCATCCGAGGATGACCTGTCGCAGTGTCTTTAGGGTGATTTTCAGTCATCCCTTGAGAGTTGTGATGCAGATCCTTTTGAGGATGCAGACTTGTTACGTGAAGACTCCCAGTCACCTTCATCCCAAATTTTAAATGAAAATTAGGACATGGCCATTCTAGAGCAATTAAAGGGTCACTCTACGAAGCGAAATTATTTTCATCTCGAGGATTTTTACAGGATCTCCCAGGTGAAGAGGCAATGCTTTTATCCCTCTGAACATGAGGCTGCCACTTACTTCTTATCTTCTTCTCCGGGAGGCTGTGCGATTTTCTTCCAATCTCTCATCTCCTCTTAGTCTTCGATAAACAATGGATCTTTGTGCATAAATGAAAACGAGCCATCGTCTATATATGATAGTCCTCTTCAAAGATGGGTTGATCGAGCTTGTGGTTATCACTTCAGACAGGATTTTCTAGATGATCGAGATTGCGGTTTCTCTTTCCACAAGGATCTCCTCCCTCCCACCCATCTCCATCAGTTTCTTTTCATGATTGATTATATGTCTATTTATGTTCATGATTATTATGTGCTCGGCTTATCTTTGTGGTATTACATGATTAAGCACAGGGGGAGATACCATGATGAAGTAATGGACAGATGGTTGCACTGGTTGTATGACTTCACTTGACATCACCTATCACCTGATCTTTAGGGCCCCATGGCCCCGGGTAAGTAGGTAGGTCATCCTAATTTCTTACATTTGCATCTTGATTACTCATAGTATCTTAGCTAAGGTGATCATGTCTCGAGGCCCTTAGGTTGCAGACATGGAGTACCAAGAGATAACTTGACCAACAATGTCCACTTGCACAGAAATAGACCCACCTCGCCACCATGCTTCCAGGTTCATCATGACAGTATCCACCACATTAGCTAGCTTCCAGGAGACATTGGGTCTTACTCCATGAGGTACAAGCCGGGTATTATGATGAGTGTCATTTCAATATTTTATGCATTTGAGTTTGTTGCATTTTAAATTGCTTTTGATTATGTAACGTCTGCTCAGACATTATGCTCTTTGCCCTGTTTCACTTTGGTGGTTGACATTGTGCCCTAGTAAGTGGGTCACCCTTGGGGATAGATTTTCTAATGGGAGGTCCTCTTGATGAGTCATCGTGCCATTTTTTACCATACTTGTCACTTTCCACACTTCATCCCCTCATCTCCTTACCTTTTGGGATTTTTGGGTGTACTAACCCAAGAAGGGGTTGTCCCTCATTTCATGGGAAGAAGGGGTTGAAGGCCCAGAGGCTTGTATCTAGCAAAAGATTAAAGCCAATCATGAACCTTCTAGATGCTTGCTGAGGGATCTTGAGGACAATGAAATGTCTCTCGTAAGAAACTAGTGGGACCCATGAAAAATAACTAATACAAATGCCAACCAAGGTGGAGCATGTGTGGGCATTGTTTTTCATGCTTAAGTAGAAGTCCCACACATGTTTTCAACTTGGGGAAGCATGATGTGATCAAGGTAGAGTCAAGGTGGGCACAATTTTTCATGCTTAGGTAGAATCCCCACCTTGGCTTCAAACTGGAAACATCCTAAAAGAATAAAAGACAATAAATGGGATTGGAAAAAGGTTGCATTGAAAACACAGGTGCAACACACCCTCTACAAAGGCACCCATAAATGGGACACTACAACCCCTTGTATGTCACAAACACGATGCCCAAAATTCTCCCCCCCATCCATGACACCTCATCCACATGACTTAGAAAGAGTTCCCCTCAGGAAACACCCCTAAACTTGAGGTACGATTCACCCAATAGGTCGTTCTGTCAACCCTCCCATACCTAAACTTGGCAAATTGCATAGGGTCTTTGAGCACTTGTTTATTTTGACAAGGTAGTCTAGATTTACATGCTTGGATGACTCTTTTATTGATTTGATTTACTCATCATGATGCATTTGACTTGAGATCCTTGGAGGGCGTATTCATTTGTCTTTGTAGGACCTAGTTGGTGGAGAGTTTTGGAAGAACAAGCTTAGCTTGGGCTTCCTTGGGGCTTGAAGCCCACATGTTGGATGCCAAGGGCCCACACTCTGGATGATGATGACATGCCTTTTGAGGCCTAGAGGACACCTTGGAGGATCTTACCTAGCCCTTACATGCCAAATGATTTGCTTGAAAGGGACAAAACGTCACCCTTTAAGGGCTTGATGTCATCCTAGGGCTAGGGTTTGGTGGTGATTAGAGACACTTGGCATGCTTTGAGGAAGATGCCTATGGATTGTGGAAGAAAGCTTTTGGTTGAAGACAGTCGGCCATTGGAGGCCTAACACTCCCTTCTCCAACTCAACGACTTGACCAAAAGTGCCAAACGTTGCCCAAAAGAGGGGTGACGTCATGTTTCTAGGGTTTCTCTTATGTGCAAAACATGAATTAAATAATATTGCTTTTGTAAAGGGGCAAGATAAGGGTTGTTGACCTCTTATCTTGTGTTTTACCCTAACATTTGTTGACAAACATGTTTTAGAACATTTTGTATAAATAAAGATAATTTGTATCTCATTTTAACATAGCTCTCCCATGTGGAGAAGGAAACTTGGCTGAAATTTTCGCCCTACTTGGGAAAATTCATTCTCTCTCTCTCTCTCTCTCTCTCTCTCTCTCTCTCTCTTGTGATATGGTTTATCTCTTGTCTTATGGAAGGAAGTGGTGCACTACTCTTGGAGGCTCTTTTGTCTTTGCGTTGGTGATGAAAACTGCTTCGTAACTAGGGTTTTGTCTTGGTATTTCTTGGAATTGGTAGGGAAAATTTGTATTTTGTTAGGTTTCTTTCTTGTTCCATGCTTGTTATTGGCAAGATCCTTGGAGAAGTATAAGGATTTACAACCTCCACCCATTTTTATCATTATTTTTTGTTGAAAAGGCTATTGCAAAGGTTGTTAGGAGAAGTAAAAGGGTTTACAGCCTCCTAGACTTTACCTTGTTAGGGTTGTTATCTCAAGGGAGTAAAATGGCTTACACCCCTTGAGATTTAGTAGTCCTAACCTAATACAAGATGACTCCACAACCCATTTGGCAAGGCACTAATCTTTCATTGCATTGGAGAAATAAATTTTTTGGATTGGAATACATGATTTTATGAGATATTGAATTTGTTCAAAGTGGAATCAATTCTTTGCCTTAATCGCTTGCTTGAGCCACTAGGGCACTTTGATTGGTTAAGGATGCCTTGTTGTTGTTACAAACTTATGCTACAACCATTAGGGCTGTTGCAAAATCTCTTTTTCAAGCTTAATTTCTCACCCTTTTATCGTTGGAAATAATTGGAAAGTTGCTATTGTTAATCTACTTGATGTTGGCTATTGTTGGGAATTTTTTTGGCTAATTCCTTGGGGTAAGAGTTGTTTCTGTAGCAAATATTTGCTACAACCATTTGGATGCTCCGAAAAATCTCTGAAAAACATCTTTTTGTAGCCTTAGTTCACCACCAAAGCTTGTGCTAAAGTATTGGGAATTAGTTTGCATGTTTAGTGCTTCATTGCCCAATAAATACTTGATGCTTTTGATGGTTATTTTTGCAATAAGTAATTGATTTTATTGCCGATATATATTTTTGTTGACTATTGCAAATAGGGACAACAAGCTTAAGTTGCTCGTCCACCTAACATATAACTCGTACAATTGGTTTTATTGTTTCTCGGGCAGGTACAAACACTTTCTGCAGGTGCTCAAAGACTTGGCAGCCTTAAACCACTTCAAGATGTTTCATCAAAGCCATCTTCCACTTAACAACTTGACCTATAGGTGCATCCATTCATAAGTATCACTTTCCATCTCATTTCCCCCCAAGGTCACCCAAGATTTCCCCCTTGAGGTGATCACTTCACCTCTAAAGTGATGGGAGTACCTATCCGAGGTGATAGTGGGTAGGTATTCTCCTAGTTGTCACCATCTTATGGTTTGGGTCGGGATTTTCCCAACCTACACTTTGTGTGATAACATGATGTTTTTGGGTAAATTCTATGATTTTTAGCACAATCAAAAACTAATCTTGGCAAAACCAAAATCACGATTTTCAATATAACTAAGGAGGATATATATATATAATTTTATATTTTTTGTTTTTTCTCTTGATAGGGGCAACGGATGGAGATTACCACCTCTTATACTTACCACAAGGTTCTCATCACACATTTCAACTTTAACATGAAACATGCATCCCAACCATGAGTTTGTAAATGATTTACATCTCTTGTCATTTTAGAGAGACAATGTTTTTTAAATCTGTTTCTAGGATACCCCATTAATGAACTAGAAGAGTTCATTAGGAGTCTACTTAGGGGGGAGGGAAATTGTCTACTTCAATGTGTTTTTTTTGGCATCCACTCAGATAGTTGGATGCACTGGGTAAATTTTGTAATTTTCAGCAGTTGACAAGTAATATTAGGAAACCAAGATCACAATTTTCAATACAATCACATATGCCCTCTCTCCCTATATTTTTTCCTTATATGGACAACCCGTGGAGATTATTGCCTCTTATACTTACCATAGGGTTCTCATCATACATCCCAAGTTTAACATGAAATTTGCATCCCAACCATGAGATTGTAAAGGGTTTTCATCTAGTGTCATCTTAGAGAGACAATGTTTTTTAGATCCATTTCTAAGATATCCCATCAAGGATGGAATCTTTGATGCCATCACCAAGCCCACTATCTTCTATGGATCTAGGATCTAAGGCTCTGGCCTCGTTTACACATGATGAACTCACACTGAGAGGGCCTAGATTCTCATGCCTTAGCACATCATTTGATGCAAAAGTATTGTCCCCCAGTACATTGTATGGGTTGGGTTTGGTGCACACCTCCTTTGCCTCAAGACAAATGCCATGTTCATCCTCTATCCTCACATGATACAATAGATGCTTGACTCCCTTCATTACAAGACACATACCTCTACTTAGCAGTCTACTCTTCCAAGAGCCACTCCTCCATTGGTTAGGCAAATTAACGACCTAATTGGTTTCTTGATGTATGGCCATTTTTTTAGGAGGTGGGTATCTTGATTGATCAACTCCTTCCACACCAATCTCTCTTGCAACCCCTCCCCATCTCCTCCTCCTCAAGGAGGAGATTAATGCTACAATTAGGAGGGACATTTGCAGGGGATTCAAATAGGTATTTTGGACAAGGTAGCAAGTTGTCTTTTTCACATAGGTATTTTGGATAGGGCTACAAGTTATCTTTCTATGATAAGAACTTCCTCCAGATCTCCTACCAACTTATTATTTAGCCAGGGTATTTTCAACTTCATATACTACATAGGCTTCACTTCTCACTTGGTTAGGTTAAAGTGTGCTCACATCATTTGAGGGTCGAGATTGATCATCATCTTCCCAAAGTGATATATATTTGCAGAGTCTTTTCTTTGGGCAAGGTTGAGACCAAGAAGCACTTTTTATCTTTCAATGTCAAATTATTATGAGATTATAGGGAGCTTTCATGTCTCTATACAGGTTCGATCTAGTCCCCATCGACCGTCTTCAAATATTATGATCACTGATGTGTTGCCTTATAGGTAGGCTCATTTTCTCAAGCAACCTCTGCCACATATATACAAATAAATTACTTCCTTCTTTCCTCTAATGTTAAGGACTAAGGGGATGAAGAGTCCCTCTGACACTCAGTTGGATACTGCCAAGAACATCCAACTTTGTTATTTAAACTATGCCACTTTTTATCCATGTCATATCACGTTAAGAGCTTTGAAAATAATCAAAGTAATTTTGGAGAGTCGTCCATCTTTCACTGGGGCATTACTACTTTCTTCTCTTTTACAAGAACATCTTCAACCTTACATGTTTGGAATGACTCTCCTTTTGCCTCTATCCTGAGAGGTGTATGTTGATCCCTCCTAGGATTATTTCCCAAGGCCCTATCAAATTAAGGCATTCTCCTATACACATTCTCTAAAAAAAGATTTAGTATGGACATTCATATAAAAGGGATTTAGAGGATATGTAAGTCCAAGTCTCCTTTAGGCCCTATCAAATTAGGGCATTCTCCTCTACACATTTTATTGAGTATGGACATTCATATAAGGGATTTAGAGGATTTGTAAGTCCAAGTCTCCTTTCTTAGAGACGCTTCTCCACCTTCTAGGTTTTCCTCCTCAGAGATAGATTAGTTGTGTAACCTTACGATGATTTATTTTCCAGTAACTATGATACACTCATTTTACATTCATCGCTCATTTTATGGGGCAATCGTATATCCTTGTTTTTACGGGCTTCACTTGGATTCGATGTAAATTCTGCTCGGTGTTTGTTCGACATAAATATAAATGTCAAAAATTTAAATTATCATAATTTTTCGAAGACGTGTATTTATGCTCGTTAAAACAACAACAGAAGGGGAAATTTTGAAAATTTAATACGGCAGACTCTAATTCTCTAGCAGTATAGGACGCAGGTTCAAATCCCAGTGAGCAAGAACACAGCATATTCCTAGGTAGAGTGAATGTATAGTATCTATTCATAAAAGAATCGGCTTTCTACATCCGTCTGAAACCCCAAGTGAAATTGCTCAAACTCTTCGAGGAAGAGAAGACGAGAAAGATCGACAGGATGCTCAAACTCTTCGAGCTACGTCTACTGCGATGCTCTCTGGCCAACTACCGCACACTCCCCTGGGAAGCAGAGGATTATTGTGTTGAAGCAGCCGGGGATTATTGGCTTAAATCCATAAAAACCCTCGTAGACCATATTGAAAAGGGAGAGTACATTGAAGCTCTGCGTTCCGAGCCTGCCCGTCTGGTTTTTGACGGCACCGATGTCTCCGAATGCGAGAACACTAAGCAGGGAGCGGAAAAGTTTTATCGCCGGCTAGAAGATCGTATTGCCGACTTCCTGAGCGGCGGAGCTCACGGGACTCGATCCGGAGACAGCAGTTGGCTCGATTTTGTGGACACCACCAGCGATCCGGAGGCGCGCTTCCGAGCAATGCTTGCTATGGCCCTTGGAATAGCAGCTCTGTCCGTCTTTGTTCAGTGCAATTTGACAGGGTGCGCTAGATTACTAGAACTGTCTCGCTTAATTTTTGAAAATTTTGTGTGAATTCTAACACCCCCCTATGATGAACATTTTATTTTCCTGGACACCAAAAATTCCTGTGAACATGTGAATCTCGTCCTTGCTTAGTGTTTTTTGGATATGGATACTAGCTAATTTCAGTTCTGCAATGTGATACTTCAATTTCTTTGTTCTGGTACCTGCTGTCTGACATAGTAATTATGAATTTTGGTTCTGGTATGGAACGCTGGATTTTTGTAAATTGTATAAACCTTTAATTGTCACAATAGAGGGACATAGCTTGAGTTTCTTGAAGATTCATATCATCGAGGACTCTCCCAAGAGATATTGCTTCACATGTTGCAATGCCAGTTACTTTGCGCTCTTCTTCTGTGGACGCAGTGTGCCTGTCTCCAAAATGGTACTACTGGACCAATTGAAACTCAAAGCAAAAAATATGATTGAGCTAAAGCTTGAAATAACAGAAATAATAGCAAAAACACAGAAAGTTGAAGGCACCTGCAGCTCCGAATAATATGGAGAAAGAGCTCTCCAATGTAGCTTATTGGTTGTATTTACTATTGACGAAGTGATAAGAATTACAAAAGAGAGGGGAAGCCCCTATTTATAATTTTATACAAAGATAGAGAAACCCTAGCTTAAATCTTAAGTTACTACTAAAAACAATTAGGTCCTTGTTACAGAAAAATGACCTTTTACAATTATTGAAATATAATGCCTAAATAGATAAGACTAAAGCATTGTTACAAAATTACGAGTATAGATACAAAATACCTTGTGTAAATAGAGTCTAATTACACATGACTTGTAAGATTTTGTGGTAGGTACTCAACTTGCTTAAAGTTTTTACTGGTTCCATGAAATTACTCCTAAACCACACGGTGAATGAGTAATTTGTGGTATATTTTCTTTCATCCGAGCAATTTGGTTCATCTGAATCTATGTGCCCAATCAACTTGAAGTCATCACTTTGAGCATATTCAAATCCATAATGCAATGCACCCTTCACATGCCTTAAAATTCATTTTGTTAGTGAATATCTTTAGGACTTGCCATAAACTGTGAAACAATCCCAACTGCATAACTACAATATGTTACTGCTAGTAGTAAGATGGATCAAGGTTTCAAACTCCCTACCAGCTAACTGCCTATATAATGTTGCATTCTTTGGCTGTGAATCTGCATGAGTGAATAACTTGATTCCTATTTCAGTAAGAGTTGCGATTGACTCACAATAGACCATATCAAACCATTTGAATATCTCTTGTACGTACTTAATTTGGGACATGAAGATATCATCGATTTTCAATACTTACACTCTAAAAACAATATGAAGTAGGCTTAAATTTGTCATTTGAAAGGCTTTATGCAACTCATCTTTTAGTTCCTTAATCATCGGTGTGTTGTTATCTGCAACGATGAGATCATCAACATACAACACCATGATCACGATGTAATCATCACTTTTGATCACTATGTACAAATTTGAATTTGATGGATTTCTTTTGAATGATTTGGCTTTAAAGTGCTGATCTTTTTTTTGCATACCAAGCTTTGGGAGCATGTTTGAACTTTATCATGCTGCCTTCCACTTTCACAGTAGATGCTCTTTCCCCTTTTGCACGAAGACTTGGCAATGTACACTTCCTCTTCCAAATCCCCATGTGAAAGAGGAAGTGTACATCCGTTTGGTGAATGGTCCATCTGAATTGAGCTGCAATGGATAACACCATTCTAACTGAATTCATATTTGTCATATATTCAAAGATTTCTTTAAAATCAACATTTTCTGTTTGTACAAAACCTTTCACCACTCCTTGGGCTTATCCACTAAACCACTTCTTTATACTTTATTCTATAGATCGATTTGCAACTTAGTGAAATTGTGCCGTTAGGCTTTTCTTTCAATTCCAAAGTTCCAATTCTATATATCGAATGTCCTATTCCATTTTCCCATATTCATCCTCAAATGAAACAGGTCAAAACTATACAATCACAAAACCATGGTCATTAAAGGAATGTTTACCTACTACAAAGTTCACGATTGCAGTTTTATTGAGTTTTTGCTTCCTTCGTTGGTTTCAAGTAGTACTGTAGCTTTAAGTCCCTTAATGTTTCCAGATATCGCTTCGTAATTTTTTCAAGTGTCGGTGAAGGTCTCTCATTACTAGCTCTGTTATCACCGACTTCTTCATCATCACGTGATTCTTGATTTATTCGACCTTCTTGACTTGGATTGCTTTCTTTTGTAACTTTTTTGGTGTCGACTTTGTCTACAGTTGGCCATGATACGTCAATTTGATTTGAATTATCCTAGCTATGTTTAGATCATAAATAGAAAGAGGGGATTAAATGCAACCAAATTAGGCAACTTAAAAACCTACGAATAAATGAGAGAAACAACACTAAAATAGTGTTTGGGAGTTGTCCATTAATGCGCTAGAGTGCACAAATGAGAGAGAAAAATCAGGGAAAGAACAAGAGTGCATCAACACTAGATATGAGTGCCTTTGTTAACTTTTTGGGTGGCTTTGAAAGTGCTTACACTATGCTAGGGGTGTACTTTGTGTGACGTGGGGTGCATGGTGAAACCCTAATCCATTGTTGTATCTTAGAAATTTGGTTGATTGACATTTGGAGAGATTACTATAGGAGGATCATCATAAGATGTTTGTCCTCAGGATACATGCTAGAGGAGGTGCACTTCTTGTGGAGGTTATCTTATGTGGCAGTTGACATCTTCTACATGGTGCATGTTGAGGAGGATGGGTGATTGGCATACGAGGTTGAGCTATTTTATGGGTGAGCACTAGGCATGAGGAAGGACACTTGGTCCTAGGAGCATCAGACCACATGGGTGGAGGTAGAATGCTTGGCTTGAGGGACTCTTGCTTCAATGGCACTCCACTAGAGGTTGCTCGTGGACCTAGTTACACACATTTGGACGAGTGTTGAGCTTGGGAGCATGTCTTGAAGAGTGTGCAACCTTGTGATGAGGAGTGTTTGACATGTGGAGGCTTAGCTTGGAGAACCCTCCACTTGGGTGGTGGTGCCCAACCACCTAATGACGTGTACTCTCTTGGTAGAGGAGCACTCCACTTGTGGACCTAGTCTAGTGACTTAGAATAAGTTGGTGTGGACCTAGTCCACTTTTCTATTGTTGGCCTCCCTCACCTACTTCTATATAAAGGGAGGAGATAGCTTGTCATAACACTTACTATTCAAGTATGTACTTGTAATATTGATGTAGTGGTCTTGGAGTCTTTGTGCTCATGTGATACAAGAGTTGGAAGACTTAGGGTTTGTATGAAGTAAACCCTAGATAAGACTTGGAGGCTAGGGTTTGTCTGGAAGTTTGGTGTGAGATAGTCCTAGGGTTTGTGGGATGAAACCATAGAGCAAGACTTGGAGTGCTGTAATAACCCTAGGGTTCCTAGGGTCTTAGGACAGCTGGCGAACAAGGTAATTGTACAGTAGTTTTACACTAGGCAGGGAGTTCCCCTACTTAAACAGATCAGAAATATACTGGCACCAATTACCAGCAGCAATAGAAGCAAGTAACATCTACTTCCCAGTGGTCTTTAGACCAGCAAATAGTCTTCACACAGCTCTAATGAACAGTATCCAATTGGCAGCGAACTTGTATACAACGAATAATACCCAACACAGTAGTAAACAGTGATTATAATCAGCAGTAACAGTGCCAAACAGTTCCCAATATGGTATCCAATCAAACCAGCAGTAAAACCAGCAGAAATATGATCCAAACAGTATACCAGGTTTGCCAAGACAACTAGCAGTAAAACCTACTTAAGAAGCTGCTGTCCAAGAATTACCCTAATGCAGAAATTAAATGGTCCTCTACTTAAACAGTAACAGATAAGATACCAACAGCCAGCTAAGTGATTTGACCAGAGCTGCTACAGCAACTATAGCTAACCCTAAACCTACAGAAAACCTGTACAGTGAGCTGACTTAGTGCGGCTGCCTCTGTAGTTGCCAATCTAGGGTTTGCATCC
>JASDQU010712580.1:10142-22674 GCA_032191745.1 Picea mariana | reverse complement strand
TTAATTCCTATGCTTTTGTTTCAAGGTTGAAGGTGTTTTGGTTGCAGTGAATGCGTACTCGACCCCCTTTGAGCTTGTATGTGCGAAATGCAACTCTCCTGCTTCTGCTTCCGCTGTGATAAGTGATGATACGATTGATTGTCTGTGATGTAGTGAAAAGTGTCCATATATATATGGACAGTGCCTCAATGTTTTCATCCAAACCGTGGGAAACACAAACATGCATTGTACAATTAGGCATCCTCTGTTACAATATGTGCTTCCTAGGTTAGCAGAACTTTCATATGAAGCATACCTACAGAAAAAGGATGGCAATGTCTACATGTTGCGTGACTTTCAGATACACATCAAATTTACATTAAATGAGGACAATGCAATATTGCATATCGACTGAAGAAGAAAAAAAAAACAAGAAAAAAAGACATATCAAGCTTTGGCAGGAAACAAAAATATCTCCTGTGTCTCCGTAATCTTTCTTCAACACCCAGATGAATGTTCATCGGACTCGAGTACATGAGAATCTAATTACAACTTCAATCGATGTTGTTATTTTGATGTTTTCTTGCATCTCCCAGTAAGAATTTTGTAGTGTGTCTTTGCAATATTTCTTCAACACCTAGATACTTGGTTCTTGGTTGTATGCTTCGTCTGTCAATTTGTGTATCGCGAAACTACGAGTGTTATTTGGAGGACGCGGAACAATAGAATAGCAATTTAAAATCTAGCTAGCCCACAAGTCCACCTGTCAATTTGTATAGCATTGTGACACAAATGTAGTATGTGGCTTGTTTTAGCACTTTTCCTTGATCGATGAACTTGGTAAAATTAATCTCCTGGAATAATTTGAATTAAAAGAATATATAATGTGTTGTGTGAAGTCCAATGGTGCTATCATATCAACAAGAGGCCTTTAAAATTCAAATTGATTGTTGTTATCCTTGCGGTGATAGAATTTAAAAAAATCTTTGTTTTGTTTCCTTCACTTTTTTTAAAATAAGAGATTTAACATCCTTTAATAATTTTATGTAATTTAATTGTACAATATCAATATCTACTATTAATAATTTAGTATTTGAAAATAATGTTTTTAGATAATGTTAGATAGTTGATAGGGATGACCATCCGTAAACAATCACAATCTTGAGCCTGCCAGTCTTGGAGTCCGTCTGTCAATTTGTATATCGCGGAACTCCGAGTGTTGTTTGGAGGAAATAGAGAAATAAAAGTGCAATGTTGAGCCAACCAACCCACAAGTACGCCTGTCAATTTGTATGTCGTGGAACTCTGGTTGCTATTTGTAGGACATAGAACAATAGAGGCCCAATTTTGAGCTTGCCAGCCCAAGAACTCACGATACAAAAAGTGGCTAAGTATGGAATGAGGGATCTATACATGCTCTATAAAATATCATGTCCATACTTTATAAAAGTACATATTTAGTATGAATTACTCGTTTCTTGAAAAATTTCTAGGTGCAGAAGTTGGCGGATACACATGTTCAGATTTCCACTTACTTTTATATCACCAACCGACCGACCACTTCCCCTTTTCATATTGTACAAAATTTTTGGATCGCGAGTTTCTGAATAGGTGAGTTTTTATTTTAAATAAGATATTTAACATCCTTTAATAATTTT
The DNA here is from genome assembly GCA_032191745.1 of Picea mariana. Lineage (NCBI taxonomy): Eukaryota > Viridiplantae > Streptophyta > Pinopsida > Pinales > Pinaceae > Picea > Picea mariana. Next base: position 21,037 of record JASDQU010712580.1, on the reverse strand, counting down.
ATATAATTAAATTGTACAATATTTTAGTATTGAAAATAATGTTTTTAGATAATGTTAGATAGTTGATAGGGATCACCATCCGTAAGCAATCACAATTTTGAGCTCGCTAGAACTGGAGTCCATCTGTCAATTTGTATATCGTGGAACTCTGAGTGCTATTTGGAGGACACAGAACAATAGAAGTGCAATGTTGAGCTAGTCAACCCATAAGTCCACCTGCCAATTTGTATATCGTGGAACTCTGGGTGCTATTTGTAGGACATAGAACAATAGAGACCCAATTTTGAGCCCGCCATCCCGAGAACCCGCGATCCAAAAAGTGGCTAAATTGTACAATATTTTAGTATTGAAAATAATGTTTTTAGATAATGTTAGATAGTTGATAGGGATCACCATCCGTAAGCAATCACAATTTTGAGCYCGCTAGAACTGGAGTCCATCTGTCAATTTGTATATCGTGGAACTCTGAGTGCTATTTGGAGGACACAGAACAATAGAAGTGCAATGTTGAGCTAGTCAACCCATAACTCCACCTGCCAATTTGTATATCGTGGAACTCTGGGTGCTATTTGTAGGACATAGAACAATAGAGACCCAATTTTGAGCCCGCCATCCCGAGAACCCGCGATCCAAAAAGTGGCTAATTATGGAATGTGGGATCCGTACATGCTCTATAAAATCTCATGTACATATTTAGTATGTATTACTCGTTTTTCGAAAAATTTCTAGGTGCGGAAGTTGGCGGATTCACATCTTCAGATTTCACTTACTTTTATATCACCAACCTAATCGACCGCTTCCCCATTTCACATTGTACAAATTTTTTGGCTCACGGGTTTCTGAATAGGAGGGTTGCTATATAGGCAGCTTCAACATTGTGTTTCCATTGTTCTGCCGCATGAAAACAAAAACCAGACTTCTGCGATCTACAAATTAGCAAACAAATTGAAATAAAAGAATATATACTATGCAAAGTCTAATGGACCAATCATATGAACGAGAGGACATTAAAATTCAAAATCGTCGTTGTTATACTTGCGGTGAAGCTAACAACACAAAAAATTTACTTAAACATCCAAAAATTGATTTTCTTGTAACTTTTTGACGCTTCTCTTATACAAACAGATCGTGGAAACTATAAACATCGATCGTTGTATCTATTCCTTGATTGAAGAACCTGATAACATGTTTAATTCACTCCATAGTTACTGTTAAGACCATCAATGGTGCTTTCTTACAACAATTCCCGCTTCCGAAAATTGCCGTTCACTTTCTCTAATTCCCTCTGCTTTCCCTTTCTTTACTTGTTTTTGGGAAAATGTCTAGCTGCGGGATTTGGAGGATTCACGTCTTCAAATTTCCATTGTTACTTTTATATCACCAGCTCGACTGACCTTTTCCCTGTTTCATATTGAACAATTTTTTTGAATCATGGGTTCTCGCACATGCGGGTTCAACATTGAGTTTCCATTGTTCCTCCGCCTGCAAATAGCACCCAAACTTCCGTGATTTACAAATTAGAAAACAAATTCCCCTTCATCTCGTATGCTTTCACTTTCTGTTTACTTGGTCCTTTTTTCGAATGTCTCATGCTTTTATATACAACACTCGATGTTCCAAAATATCCAAATTGCCCTCTCGACATTGCGCTTCCACTGTTCCTCTACGCACAAACAACACCCGAAATTCCACGATATACAAATTGATGGCCGAATCTTTCACTGAGATACAATTTAACCATCGGCCCCTCACGTCTCTTGGGTATATCTTGAGACCCTTGTTTTGGTAACTTGCTTGACCGCTTTCCATACTTGGGTATTTCTTGGAATCTGTTTTGCAGGTTGGCACGTGGACAAAATGTACAATGCTTGGTCGCTCTTCACCATCACTGCTACCTCCGTACTTCTTTCCAGATATGCAATTATTAATCTTTAATGCTATTAGTTCATCGTACTGGAACCGTTAATATTATCATTAATGTTTGGAAGGCCGAAGAAGATTTTTCATTACTACGAATTAAACCAAGATTTGAGGAGAAGAGTGTTATCCTTTCCAAGTATTCATTTCAAACATGATGCAATCTCTTTCATGCACCGACCAGTTGGCGCCTTTAAGAAATCCCTAATTCTTAATCTCTCTTCGTCATCACTGCCACCTTCGCACTTTTTTCTAAATATGAAATTAGTGATATTTAATGGTAACAACTCATTATGCACGAACCCTAGAGATTATCATTGATCAACGAAAGGCTCGAGGATATATTCCATTGATATACATTAAACCAAGATTTGCGAAGGGTTATATTATCCCTCCCCAATTTTCATTTCAAACATCATCTGGAGGAAATGAAAATTCTCGTTAACTTGTGCCAGTAGTTCTGTCCAGATACAGTAAACACCTTTGGGCATGATGGCCAAAGGTTCCAGTATTCCAAGGCATATTCTTACTACTCATCTCCCTCTGCCCAGGAGCAAAAAAAGAGATGGTCCCTTGGTACAATGAGAGGTATATTTCAAACCAAAGAATTCCAAGGCAACCCTTCCTACTCAGAGAACCTGCCTAGTTTCATTGATGGCTGGCACAGAGGTTGATGCCACGGTTTCCAAGACGGAAGAAGATGATTTGATGGACAATGATACAACAATGGATGATGGCAATGCAGATCTTGTTCCTACTCCTGCGCCCAAATTGAAATCAACCATAATGGGCGAAACTTCCCATATTAGTGATGGCGGTCTTGACAACACCAAAAAAGGAGTTTCAGAAAAGAAACCAACGTTGGATGCAATAGCCGCTTTGCAGATCGAAAGTAAGAATTCCAGAGGTCCAAATTAGTCTGTTTTGGGCGAAAGACTTTCACTGTAAGGAAATGATATGTTGATGCTCCCAGAGATATATTTCAAGAGAAAAATCTATTCAATTGCGGGACTATTGTCCTGTTCTCTGGATATACAATTAACATCTTCGGGAATGAGGACCAGAACCCCCACTGGTGCAATGCATATTTATACTAGTCATCTCCTTCCACCCAGAATGGACTAATTTGGGTCTCTGGAATTGCACGTGCAACCTGTGTCCCTGAATTTTTTCGATTGTGGAGAGGCGATTTCTTGGTGTGTCCTAACTTTCAGTTAAGGGATATTCCATTTTCTCTGTAACATTTTTTGTCTTCTTCCTCATGGGAAGCTTATGAGAACTATCAATTTTACCACAGGATGATCCATTGAGGAGAAAACTGCAAGGATTTCCTAAAAAAAGGCATGGTAATTAGTTTGTATGCATGTTGAAGAGCATATCGATGGCTCCTGCATGTTGCAGATCCTGTGCCTGTGTTTTTGGCAAATACGTTCAATGTTTTGGCCCAAAGAACTGGGTCCAATTTCTAGGGATAGATGTACAGTGCTCAGTGTTTTTTTTATTATTTTTAATGGATTTGCTATTAAAAAAAATTGCCTTGGAGTCTTGGTTGCTATTTCTTTTCTGGATTTAATGCCTCTTCTTATTAGCATGGTTCGATAGTCTCATAGTTCTTCAATATTGTATTTGCTTAGGTAATTTGTTCTAAAATGGAGCATCTAACAATTATATGACAATGTATTGTGTCCATCCATCGGGATTTTATGCAAACGAAAAATGAATTACACACAGTTTCAAACCAACGTTCAATTCTATTCGTAATGCGGATAGAACATAGCAATACCAAATCACAATATTGCAACAAGGTCGTCATTCTTGTTTCTAGACATGCAATTATTAAGATTTAATGCTAACAACTCGTAATGCAAGAAGTTTAATACTTAAGTTAATATGTTACAGTCATGGAAGAATGTATCAAGAACACACTTACACCCACAAGTTGCAATAAAATCTAATCTTCAACAAAGCTTTTGCTGACAATTACTAGAAAATGATGGTTTTTCAACAATGGGGCTTGTTTGAAACCAATTCGCGCTTACGAAAATTGCACTCCGCCTTTCTATTTTCCCACTCTTTTATCCCCTGTAGTTTCTCTTTCTGGTTACTTAATCATTTTTTTCGGAAATGCCTTACTGCGCGGGTTGGTGGATTCACGCGTTTCGACCGAGCCCTTCCCATTTGTCTAAATTACACTTTCCACTGTACCATGACCTGCAAATAGCACTCCCGCTTCTGTGATATGCATATTTACTTCTGGACTCCCACATCATCCCCTCCTCTGTGTTACACATTTTTCACCAAAATGTTCCGATATATACGATTTGACACTCGGGGCCTTACGACTCCTTGGGAATCTGTCACCCTATTTTGAAGCCCGTCTGACCACTTTCCACACTTGACAATTTCTTGACATCTCCTTGGTGGATCGTCAAGTTCACGGGTTCAAGAAATTTCAAATTTCTAGATGTTGTTTCCTGTGCCCGCTACCATTAGATTTCTTTCCAAGTACATGCAATATGTATACAACTTATCAAGAAACACACACAAAAGATCTTGCTAGAAAATGGAATATCTATTGCAGATTTGAATGTATTGGACCTTCTTTACCCTCTTCTATACTTGACCAAATTGTTGTTTCTTTTTTCCAAAAATGCGACTCCGACAAACCAGTAGCCATTCGATGCCGAGGCACTTTTCAAATTGCGAATTCTTGGACACTTGGGCTCTATATTGAACTTCCATTGTTTCGTCACCTCCAAACAGTACCCGGACCTCTGCCATGGGTTTCAAAATATGCTGACAAGGGTTCCCTCATGTACGACTCCCTCATTCCATACTTGGCCACTTTTTGGATCGTGGGTTCTTGGGCTAGTGGGCTCAAAATTGGGCCTCTATTGTTCTGTGTCCTACAAGTAGCACCTAGAGTTCCACGATATACAAATTGATAGGTGGACTTGCGTGCTAGCTGTCTCAACATTGCACTTCTATTGTTTCGTGTCCTCCAAACAACACTCAAAGTTCCGTGATATACAAATTGACAAATGGACTCCAGGGATGGTGGGCTCAATATTGCGATTGTTTATGGACAGAAAAGTGCTAAAACAAGCCACACTCTGACTAACTAGTATCCATTCGATGCCTAGGCACTTTTTAGATCGTGAATTCCCGGACACCTGGGCTCAATATTGAACTTCCATTGTTCTGTTGCCTGCAAACAACACCCAAACCTTTGCCACGGGTTTCAAAATAGGCTAGAAAGGGTTCCCTCATGTACGACTCCCTCATTCCATATTTGGCCACTTTTTGGATCGCGGGTTCTCAGGATGGCGGGCTCAAAATTGGGCCTCTATTGTTCTGTGTCCTGCAAGTATCACCCAGAGTTCTGCGATGTAGAAATTTATAGGTGGACTTGCACACTGAATGGATCAACATTGCTATTCTATTGTTCCATGTCCTCCAAAAAACACTCGGAGTTCCACGATATACAAATTTACAGACAAACTCCAGGGCTTCCGGGCTCAAAATTGTTATTTTTTTACGGATGGAAAAGTGATAAAACGAGACACATACTACATTGCGTCATAGAGGTTATATTAAAGAGAAAAGCATGTCCTTTGTAGTTCTGTTTCCTACAAACAACACCCAGAGTTCCGCACTATACAAATTGACAGGTGGACTTGTGGGTTTTTTGGATACAAAATTGCAATTCTATTGTTTTGTGTCCTACAAACAACACTCAAAGTTCCATGATATACAAATTGACAGATGAAGCATACAACCAATAACCAAGTAAACTCGTGGATCGTATTCCTAGTCATTGTTTTCTGTGCCCGCCACCTTCGCACTTCTTTCCAAGTATATATCTTGGCAGGAAATGGGATATATATTACATATGTGAATATATTAGCCCTTATTTTTCATCTTCTATGGTTAGCCAAATATCCGTTTCTCTTTTCCCTGAGATTTATCTTTCTCGTCACTTATTCGTTTTTTCAAAAATGTCTAGCTACGCGGGTAGGCGGACTTGCAGGTTCACGTTTTCACTCGTGCTCTTATATTGCGACACCAATCGACTGCTTCCCCATTCCATACTCAGTCACTTCTCCAACTACATATTCCCGGTAGGCAGGCTCTAGATTGGACTTCTATTGTTCCATGACCTGTGAACAGTACCGTGACTTTTGTGATTACAAATTTACAACCGGACTCAGATCATACCATCTTCCGTATTACAGTCTACCTATCATGCCCTCTTCCATGGTACACATTTTGCACTGAAAAATTCCAAGACATACAATTTAACCGTTGGGTCCTCATGTCTTTTGTGGAACTATTGTCACCCCATTTTGAAGCCCGTCTGTCCACTTTCCATACTTCACCATTTCTTCTAATTTCTTTCACGGATCATCGGCTTGGCGTGTTCAAGAAATATCCAATTCCTAATCGTTGTTTCATGTGCCCGCACCCTTTTGCAATTAGGAATTACCAATTATAAATAATATCTTATTTCTAAGTATGCAATTATCAAGCGTTAATGCTAAACCAAGATTCGAGGAAATCTCCCATTAATACGCATAAAACCAAAATTTCCGGATGGTTATATTATCCCTTCTGACTGTTAATTTCAAACATCATGGAATGTCATTTGCACGTCGTCGGGTTGGTGTGTTCACAAAATATTCAATCCTTGATTCCGAAAATGAGTCCGACCAACCATTTCCCTATTCCATACTTAGCCGCTTTACTGGAGTTCCGCAAATATACAAACTAACCGTTGAACTGCCCCATCATGCTCTCTTCCGGTTTACACGTTTTGTAGTAAAAAATTTTGATACATAAAATTTGACCGTGGGACACTCGCCTCTCCTGAGTATCCCCCGTAACCCTATTTTAAATCTCGTTCAACCATTTTTCATACCTTTCCATTCATTCCATTCTCTTCCTCACCTCTGTGACCTTGGCACTTGTTTATAATATATATATATAGTACATTTTGCATTGAAAAATTTCGAGACATACAATTTGACCGTCGGGTCCTCATGTCTCTTGTGGGAATATTGTCACCCAATTTTGAAGTGCATCCATCCGCTTTCCATACTTCGCCATTTCTTCGAATTTCTTCCGTGGATCGTCGGGTTGGCAGGTTCAAGAAATATCCAATTCTTAATCGCTATTTCCTGTGTCTGCGCCCTTTTTCAATTAGTGTTATCACTGAAATTTCATCTGCAAATGATTACAGGAATCCAACATCTCCAAACACCCATTAGTTCATCCATGGCCCAAAAAATGCATTTCCAAAGGGCACAAAACTATACAACTAGTTATAAAATCAACATGCACTAAGGATACAAAGGAAGCGTGCGCACGTGTGACAGTCGAAAAACACCGAAAAAGCGCACATGTGCTCGATGCACGACTATGGACGCAAAAAGCCGCACACACCTCAGAACGACGCATTTATGATTTTGGTCGGCCTTCCACCCACTTCTGGTTCATCTCCCAAGTCAATTTGATACCCAAATCCGAGCTAAATCCGAGTGGGGGACTGGTCAAAGACCTAAGGGTGCCCTAAAGAGCCCCTTGTTCACACTAAAGACTGGTTGAATAATGCCTAAAATATTTGCTATAAAAAGAGTCCATGCGTGCACTATATTTCCAAGGAATTCATTTGTGATGTTATGTTTCCTATATTATCTTGGAGGATCCTCTTTCCTCATCAAGAGCATACAAGCACCATTTCATTGAGCCATTCACATCACCTCTTGAGTGAATGAGCTTTGGATTTCTTCACCATTTTCTTATAGTTTGTTGTTTGTAAGAAGAGATCAATCATTGGGGGTTCAAGAGCCCTCCCTTGGAGGAAGAGGGGACCCATAAGTCTCCCTTTCTCTTTGGTGTTTTCCCACTAATACAACTTATCCATTGGTGGCATGAATGTTGTTTATTTTTGTTCTATTTCCCTTATGCACTCTAGTTTAGTTTCTTTTATTGTTATTATCTTAGTTCTTTGTTTATTTATTATTCTTGATGTTTCTAAATCTTGCATTCATCGCTGTCTTGTCCAGCTAACCCAACTAGACTTGTAAACATCCTTATTTTTCTCATTTAGGTGATGAAAGGGACGCAACAGATTGGTGACTCCACTGGGGATAGGTATCAATTTCCTCCCCATTTGTGTTGTTTGAGCACTTGTTTTAGGTTTATTTAACTTGCGGGAACCATAACCGGCCCATGCCTGCCTGCAAAAAGCTAAATTTGGAGTTGAGCTGAGAGAATTTCAATTGAAATTTTCTTCACGACCGTGTAACAAAAAGTGCACGGGTTTTTTTGACCCACAGGTGCATATTCCAAGCACATGCGCCAAAATCAATGTGTTTCTTAGCACATTCTACACACCTGCATCAAAAATTCATTTTTAATTTGTGCATTGGCGCTAAATGTGCCTCTGTCTACTTTGAGACCCGCACATCTGTCCAGAAAATCATACATTGTAATGGTGTTTTTGATCTGTTGAAGGCCCATAGCCATATTAAGTTTGATTCTATGCAAATTGTAATATGCACCACACTTAGATTCCCTCTCCACATGAAGGGTTAGTCAAAACATAGGCACTTAGGGGGGTTAAAATCCATATTTATCCTCTTTTTGCTTTCATTTTTCCACATGGATGGCTTGCTTTGATTAAATATAAGTTGGAATCATTCTATATCACACATATAACCACTTGCATTGGGACTAGAAATTGAACGTCAATCTTTGAGTATTCTCTTCTCTTGCGCCATAGAGCGATCTTGAGAATCAGAAAAATGATTGAGGGGAAATTTCATCTCCCTTAAAAGAAAAAATCTTTAGGAGAGGACAACAGCCCCCTCGAGACTCCTCTTAGTTTCTTTTCAAACACACCTTAAATTTGTAAGGGCCCATACATGCCCACATGCTACAAATATAGGATAGTTTTGAAACTACTTTCTTAGATTACATCACTAGGGAAGTTTAAAGGTTTTGTAACGGGCCCATACATGCCCACATGTCCACAATCTAGGATATTTGTTGAAGCTTTCTTAGATTATATCACACTAGGGAGTTAAAGGATCGGTAAGGACCCACATGTCCACATGCTAGTTCTCTAGGGACTTTAAAATTCTGCAAGGTTGTACCAATGGCATTTGGTAAATTAGGTAATCAAGACTTGTAAGGACCACATGAAGTCCACATGCAGCAAGGTGACACCGAACTTATTAAAATTTTTGGCACACTTTCACTTGTTCACACACGAAGTCACTACTCACTCACATAGTTTTCATCTCGAAACGTGGAGGTTGAAGTAACTTTCCTCCAAAGGGATTTTGAAATGCCCCACCCTTTTCTTGACGAAACTATCCACTCCCATTTAATTTCAACGAGATGGTTTCACACCCACAATCTCTCAAACAACCACATCTAAATTTTTTCTAAAAAACTCACTAAGTTTTCCTCCACAGGAGGTGCCAAAAGAATTTTTTTAGTCTAGGTAGGATCTCAAGGATAGACATCCAAATAACTCCCCGTTATCTGGTTCTCACATCTTCAAACATTAGAAGTTGACAAATAGAGAGCTTTTAAATCCTCCAAGTCAAGTGTTCCTACACCATAAGGCAGGGAGATACTCGTGAATGGTTCAAGGCTAAGGTCCGATTATTTTGTGTGTCCCCCCTTGAGGCACCCACCTCTTGGACAAGATCCAGCCCGTGACCCATTTCTTAGGCCAAAAATCTAAATGCCACACTTTGACCGAGGTACTTAGTGACCAAATTTGAGGACATCTACCCAGGTGGAAATTGTGGGCTACAATTGCACCTTGATTGGATTTTGTGTGGCTATTGGGAAATATCGCTAGCTCTTTCGGAATATGCCCCCTCTACCTCTCATTATAACTGATTGTTTCATCCTTCACTAGTTCCTCTTCCGGTGGCTTCAGACCCCACTATTGAGTGCTATTGGAAGGTCCAGTTCTATTTGAGAGGAAGGACATTACGTCTTTTAGGACACGAGCATTTGTTTTCTTTTTTCTACCATGCGGAAAAAATCCATCTACCCACATGTATGCTTCTTTATCAATTGGTTTATGTATGATGCTATTTTGATTACATGCGATTGTGAGATATATTGTGAAAGGTCTGAAAATCATAACAAAGACTCTTATTCATTTATTTCTCTCATCACCATTTTCACATACCCACTTTGATAGTCAAACATCATAGGGGACCCACAACATCCCTGTCATTCCAGATGCTTGCTAAATATCCCTCCTATTCTAGGAGGAGTTCCTAGCCTTGCCAACTCATTGGCTCCACCTTCTCACATCCCTGTGAGTGCTACTGTCTTGGGATCCACTTTTCTTGGTTCCACTTTACTTGGGTCCACTTCCCAAGGTCAACTGTCCACTCGCTCTCCTTTACACGGTGGGGGCAAAATTCTTCCCAAGGTAGAAGTACAACCCCACCTAACCCCCCTCATGAGTCAGGTACACAAATCACTCACACCATGGCTAGAACTAACCCTCCTTAGGGGTCAGGTACATAAAACATTCCTACCATGATGGAAATTAATCCTCCCCCACCACCCCAGATTCCATACTTGGCTTCCCTCAACATACCGGATCTGACTAAACTCACCAATGATCCTATATTGCACGACTCCACATGGCCTACAATGCCTACCAAACTCCCTTCAGACATCCCCGAGTTTGAAGAAAAAGCGGGAGATGACCCAACCAACCATATCATGACCTTCCACTTATGGTGCTCTTCAAACAAAATCATGGACAACTCCATCCTCTTGAGATTATTTCAATGCACAGTCACTAGCCCATCAGCCAAGTGGTATGTAGAAGAAAAATTTGGGTCCCATGTGACCTTTGAATCTTTGGCCAAAGAATTTTTGACCTTCTTTCAAATATCAATCTGTCACGACAATGGTCTCAAACTGCTCTCAAAGTT
>JASDQU010712579.1:9958-20940 GCA_032191745.1 Picea mariana | reverse complement strand
AGCATATAAGGATATGTATAGAAAAGGTTTAATGCATTCCATAAGATTGAGTGACATATGAATATTACAATGTCTCACATCCAATAATAAAACATAATGATAATTTAAGAATGGTAGGTCCCACACAATGAAGCATATAAGGATATGTATCGAAAAGGTTTAATGCATTCCATAACATTGAGTGATATATGAATATTACAATGTCTCACATCCAATAATAAAACATAGTGATAATTTAAGAATGGTAGGTCTCACACAATGAGGCATATAAGGATATGTATCAAAAAGGTTTAATGCATTTCATAACATTGAGTGAGATATGAATATTATAATGTCTCACATCCAATAATAAAACATAATTATAATTTAAGAATGGTAGGTCTCACACAGTGAAGAATATAAGGATCTGTATAGAAAAAAGGTTTAATGCATTCTATAACATTAAGTGAGATATGAATTTATTTAATGCAACCTATAAAACTATAATCAATGTTATTTAAAGAGTAAATTAATAAGTGAAGGAATTCAATTTGTTTTAAGTGGATTTTTTTTTTCAAATCCAATTTGTTGAGAATCCCTGTGGATTCTCAACACCCGCTCTGATCTAGGTGGATATCGGTGGCTACACACCTTCTCCAACTAGCGCAAAACAATTTTCTGGCAATTTTGGCAATTTACTATTTTTAGCAGTTTTTAACTTCAGGGGCCAGTTTGAGGGCCTAAACGATGTTTTTTCACGATCAGACCTCTCAATGATAGTCAAAGGCTCTGATTGAGCCCCCTAAATGAATCTCCTTGTCAATACCCTTCCAACAAGCTATCATGTGCCCTAAACGAAGATCGTATGCAAAAGTTACGACCCCGGGAAGTTAATGTACTTACCCCAATAGGGGCCCACATGACTTTTGGCGCTTCATCTCCCAAGGTTAGGTTTTTGGATGTCTAGAGTTTTGGAATTCATATTTATTGTAAAAAGGCCTTTGAAGCCTCAGTGTACTCATCTTCTTGCGAATGAGTGGAACCATCACATCTCTTCTCAGAGATAAGTCCCCACCATTCCAACGAGCTTGTTTTCCACTGCATTTTACAATTTCAACTTATTTACTGAGTTAATAGAAACCAGTTTTATTGTATCTCTATTGTTTTATCGCATACATGTTATATGTTTATGTATTAAAGATTAATAATAATATACATCCACTTCGTTCTGCTCATAAAATCCAGATCACGCTCCCTTTCGGACTGAATTTTGGAATTTTTTTGACAAAGATCAATGACTCTCCTCCTCCTCTAGGAAATCAACAATAACGATGAACTCTGGGGCTCCAGACTTCGAGATCCCTGGCTCCTCCAACTTACTATCCCTCTGAATGCCGAATTTAGGAAGGGCCTATCCTCCCGCCACGTTTCTACTCAGATCAATGACCATGATTTAATTCTGGCCTCCGAAAGTCTTCGACCATCGCAATCTCTTTACGACTTTCCCTCGAAGTGCCTCCGAACCAAATTTCAGGATCTCCTACCATGCGTCCCTCAAATCGACGGTCCAGATCTTCTTCTCTCTTCACAGCTTCAGAAGGTTCTCTCCTCTACATTGTATAACCTCCTCCTTCCGGAGTGTCGGTTCTCCTGACTCACATATCTGCTAATATGTGTTCCTTCTGATTAACGACCCATATGTACTTCGGGCTCCGGGACTTCGGAAATTCCCGCTTCTTTGCGCTCCAAAAATCCTGAATGTGCACAAAGGAGCGGGAAAATGATAATAAAACATAATAAAACATCCAATAATAAAACATAATGATAATTTAWGAATGGTAGGTCCTTACAGTGTCTCACATCCAATAATAAAACATAATGATAATTTAARAATGGTAGGTCCCACAMAATGAAGCATATAATGATATGTATCRAAAAGGTTTAATGCATTCCATAAGATTGAGTGACATATGAATATTAYAATGTCTCACATCCAATAATAAAACATAATGATAATTTAAGAATGRTAGGTCCCACACAATGAAKCATATAAGGATATGTATKGAAAAGGTTTAATGCATTCCATAACATTGAGTGATATATGAATATTACAATGTGTCACATCCAATAATAAAACATAGTGATAATTTAAGAATGGTAGGTCTCACACAATGAGGCATATAAGGATATGTTTCAAAAAGGTTTAATGCATTCCATAACATTGAGTGAGAGATGAATATTATAATGTCTCACATCCAATAATAAAACATAATTATAATTTAAGAATGGTAGGTCTCACACAATGAAGAATATAAGGATATGTATAGAAAAAAGGTTTAATGCATTCCATAACATTAAGTGAGATATGAATTTATTTAATGCAACCTATAAAGCTATAATCAATGTTATTTAAAGAGTAAATTAATAAGTGAAGGAATTCAATTTGTTTTAAGTGGATTTTTTTTTTCAAATCCAATTTGTTGAGAATCCCTGTGGATTCTCAACACCCGCTCTGATCCAGGTGGATATCAGTGGCCACCCACCTTCTCCAATTATTTCAAAACAATTTTCTGGCAATTTTGGCAATTTACTATTTTTAGCAGTTTTTAACTTCGGGGGCCAGTTTGAGGGCCTAAACGATGTTTTTTCATGATCCGACCTCTCAAAGATAGTCAAAGGCTCTAATTGAGCCCCCTAAATGAATCTCCTTGTCAATACCCTTCCAACGAGATATTGTGTGCCCTAAACGAAGATCGTATGCAAAAGTTACGACCCCAGGAAGTTAATGTACTTACCCCAATAGGGGCCCACATGACTTTTGGCACTTCATCTCCCAGGGTTAGGTTTTTGTATGTCTAGGGTTTTGGAATTCATATTTATTGTAAAAAGGCCTTCGAAGCCTCATTGTACTCATCTTCTTGCGAATGAGTGCAACCGTCACATCTCTTCTCAGAGATAAGTCCCCACCATTCCAACAAGCTTGTTTTTCGCTACATTTTACAGTTTCAACTTATTTACTGAGTTAATAGAAACCAGTTTTACTGTATCTCTGTTGTTTTATCGCATACATGTTATATGTTTATGTATTAAAGATTAATAATATTATACATCCACTTCGTTTTTCTCATAAAATCCGGATCACGCTCCCTTCCGGACTTACGAATTCTGGATTTTTTTTGATAAAGATCAACGACTCTCCTCCTCCAGGAAATCAACAATCACGATGAACTCTGGGGCTCCAGACTTCGAGATCCCTGGCTCCTCCAACTTACTATCCCTTTGAATGCCGAATTTAGGAAGGGCCTATCCTCTCGCCACGTTTCTACTCAGATCAATGACCATGATTTAATTCTGGCCTCTGAAAGTCTTCGACCGTTGCAATCTCTTTACGACTTTCCCTCGGAGTGCCTCCTCACCGAATTTCAGGATCTCCTACCATGCATCCCTCAAATCAACGGTCTAGATCTTCTTCTCTCTTTGTAGCTTCATAAGGTTCTCTCCTCTACACTGTATAACCTCCTCCTTCCGGAGTGTCGGTTCTCCTGACTCACAGATCTGCTGATATGTGTTCCTTCTGATTAACAACCCATATGTACTTCGGGCTCCGGGACTTCAGAAATTCCCGCTCCTTTGCGCTCCAAAAATCCTAAATGTGTGCAAAGGAGCGGGAAAATGATAATAAAACATCCAATAATAAAACATAATGATAATTTAAGAATGGTAGGTCCTTACAGTGTCTCACATCCAATAATAAAACATAATGATAATTTAAGAATGGTAGGTCCCACACAATGAAGCATATACGGATATGTATCGAAAAGGTTTAATGCATTCCATAAGATTGAGTGACATATGAATATTACAATGTCTCACATCCAATAATAAAACATAATGATAGTTTAAGAATGGTAGGTCCCACACAATGAAACATATAAGGATATGTATTGAAAAGGTTTAATGCATTCCATAACATTGAGTGATATATGAATATTACAATGTCTCACATCTAATAATAAAACATAGTGATAATTTAAGAATGGTAGGTCTCACACAATGAAGCATATAAGGATATGTATAGAAAAGGTTTAATGCATTCCATAACATTGAGTGACATATGAATTTATTTTGATACAACCTATAAAACTATAATCAATGTTATAGAAAGAGTAAATTAATAAGTGAAGGAACTCAATTTGTTTTAAGTGGATTTTTTTTTCTAAAATCCAATAAAAATATTGTTAAAATTCTATTTAATTGATAAAAAACTTTGATCGTACATTAAAAAAAAAAAAAAATGGTTTTCATCCTTTTATTTATCTATATCCAATGAAAATATTGTTAAAAGTTAAAATTCAATTTAATTTTAATTGATAATAAAAATTTCACCATAAAATTATTAAAAAAAAATAAAATTAAAAAGTTGTTCCAATCCTTTTATTTACCAGATCCAATAAAAATATTGTTAAAAATTTAAATTTCATTTAATTGATATAAAAACTTTGATCATAAAATTAAAATAATTAAAAAATAAAAATACTTTGATCATAAAATTAAAATAACTTGAAAAAAAAAATAATGTTCCCATTGTTTTATTTACCAACAATAATTTCATAGAAAGGGAGAGACACGGTCGTATGACTTGACATTTAACGGGGATGTAGCTCAGATGGTAGAGCGCTCGCTTAGCATGCGAGAGGTACGGGGATCGATACCCCGCATCTCCACCTTCTATATTATTAATAAATTTTAACAGAAAAATTGAAATGTGGTTGTTATAGACGAAAATCCTTGGCTTTTGAAAAGCTACACCTCCATTCCAGTTTGGCAGCTTACTCAGTTCATCATTGGAATTGATAGACTAAAAATTATACCTCCTTTTAATTTAGGCGGTTCATCCAGTTTGGCAGCTAATTAATTTTTAATTAAAACAATTCATTAATTCATTCTTAGTCTAATTAAAACGAATCATTCAAGATCTGTTCAACCTATGGGTTTCAATGCGCTTAATGCATTTATACAAAGTGTATAGTTGTAAAGAATTCTAATTATATCTTATTATGATCGGTTTAGAAATTTCATTGATTTTTCCTTTAGTTATTTGAAACATAGAAATGAACATAAAAATAAAGTTTTAAGATAAGCAGAAATAAAATAAAACTAAAGCATGTAGAATTCGACTTTAGAGGTGTATCGTTAGAAGCCAAACGTGCACATTTTAATATGAAGAATGATAACTTTTTTTTCAATTGGATACACATTTGGTACTCCTCTTTATTTATTTATTTTGGATGGAATATATAGTGGTAAACTCTTCATGTGCTTTTCCTAATTTTTTTTTTGGATGATATGGGAGGTAAATTGGCTAATTTTTTTTTGGATGATATGGGAGGTAAATTGGCCATCCTAATATGAAGAATTATTTTTTTTTCTTCTTTCTGATGGAATACACATTTTGGGAAACCTTCTAGGTACTTTTTCTCATTTTTTGGATGGTACATGATGTAAATTGACTAGTTGGGTTTTTGGCAATCTAACCCGACGGGGACAATGAGTGGGACCCAATAATATCTATAAAGGGAATAATATCTATAAAGGGAGCTAGCCTACGGACTTCACCTTGTGATCTCTTTCTTGTAATTCACAACACTCAACCACTCCGAGGACATGACCTTGTGAGCTCTTGCTTGTAATTCACAACAATCAACCACTCGAACTAACCCACCAGACTCAAAACATACATCGAGTGAGGCCCAATAATATTTATAAAGGGAGCCAGCTTGAAGACTTGACCATGTGACCTCCTGCTTGCAATTCACAACACTCAACCACTACAAGAACTTGACCCTATGACCTCCTTCTTGTAATTCACAAAACTCAACCACTCAAGCAAACCCACCACATTGAAAACAATATAGCTTATTCTTATACAAATTATATTTATAGCATATGGTAGATGGATTTGCATGACCATTCATAACATGACTAAGAGATTTTTTTAGTTCTTATTTAAAGAAGAAAACATTTTTATGAAACCATATCTCATAATCCTTGGATGTATCATAACACCTTGATTTTTTTTGTTGAATGGCATGAAGATCTTTTCATTGAACAAGGATTAGACTTTTATTGCACATCTAGGTAGAATTTCCAAGGCTTCCTATACACCTTTAGGATTTTTGGGAATACATATTTGCTCAATTGACAACACCATAGACCATGGGCCTACTTGGTTCTTTAATCCATTCCCCCATAAAAGGGTTTGTCTTAGGGTTGTTGTCTCAAAATATTCAAAATATTTTGTGTACATTGGTGATGCAAACCCCCACTCACTCTTGGGGCCTGCTTGACCTCCCAGTCTAAGGATCGTCTAATTCGGGAGCTGGATCAAGTCACAGGTTCCCACTGAATCTTCAATTTTACTTCCACATGCATTTTCCCTCTCTTTTCGGGCCTAAATTACCTTTCAGAGGGCCTTGACAGGTTACGAGCGAAATCTACGTGACCCTGGGCTTGAAACCACAGGCTAGTTTTTAAAACTTTGTAGAATTCGAGACTTTGGAGCCTCTGAGATTCGGGAATCTCAGCAAACAAACAACGTGATCCTCCTGAACGATGAATTAGCAGAGCGTTGAACTCCCTGTGGGATCGATGGCTCTAGATCTCCATCAAAATCTATGGTCGCAAAATTCTTCGGTTATCCGAGCTTCGGGGGTTTTCAAAACCCCTCCCTCCAAATCTTCCATAGTAGGGGACTGGTGAACATATGTCAGTGATAGATCAATGGTTCTCGACGTTGGAAGAAATACAACCCAAGTTTGTTTCAGGCTTCGGGATTCCGGGTGGTTTCCCGTTGCATCTCTTCGTAACCCTACGAAGGTCGAACTAGCAGAGTTGAGATCCTCCCTCCACGTGCCCCTTCGCTGATCAACGACTAATGCTCACTCCGGCCTTCGGGCCTCGAGGAACCTTTGCACCAACCACTTCACAAATCCTTCAAAGTTCCTACTCCACGAATCTCCTGATCTGGCGACGTGTGTCCTCAACGATGGACAGACCCGATGAACTTCGTTCTTCAGGGATTCTCAACACCCACTCCCTTTCGAACTTACGAATTATGGAATTTTGCCGACGAAGATCAATGACTGTCCTTCTCCAGGAAATCAATAGTCACGATGAAATCTGGAGCTTCGGATTTCAGGACCCCTGGTTCCTCCAACTTACTATCCCTCTGAATGTCGAATTTGTGAAGGGCCTATCCTCCCGTCACGTGTTTACTCATATCAACAACCAGGATTGAACTTCGGGCCTCTAGAATTCTTTGACCATCGCAATCTATTTATGAATTCCCCCCGAAGTGCCTTCTCACTGAATTTCAGGATCTCCTGCCACGCGTCCCTCAAACCAACGATCCAAATCTTCTTCGCTCTTCAAAGCTTCAAAAGGTTCTCCCTGCTACATTGTATAACCTCCTCCTTCTGGAGTGCTAGTTCTCCAGACTCACAGATCTGCTGACACATGTTCCTTTCGATTAACGACCCAAATGTACTTTGGGCTCTGGGACTTTGACAACCCCCACTCCTTTATGCTCCAAAACTCCTGAATGTGTGAAGTCCGAAGGACTTCCACTACTATTCCCTGCACAACTCCACCAAATCTGATGATTGTTAGCCTTCTTCGACTTTTCGAATGGATCTAGTCCATTGATCTACAGGCCTCGCTATCTCCTCCTCTAGGTTGTACGCATGGCTTCTATCGAATATGTGAAGTCTTGATGACTCACAGAGTTATCCCTCGTGCTACTTCTCCAGATATAATAGACCTAGATGATTCCAGCTCCTCCCGAGCTAATCTCCATTGATGTCCCTCCCGAGCTTGTCCACTCGAGGTGATTTGAACCTCAGACGCCTCCTCTGAACACTTTGAACTATTCGAACTTAGAAATTTTTTTAAGTCTTCTCCTCTGAGCACTTGAAATATCTATCCCATCTGAGCTTTATTCCTCTGGGGTTTTTTTGACCTTGGGCGCACTCCTTACATCCTTGGAACTTCCAACGAGTTTCAAACTTAGAGATTTTTGAGAAAATCTCACCACACACTCCTTGTGCTCATCTCTTCCGAGACTTCATCAACACTTATACAAAGTGTTGGCCTGATGCACTCCTTGAACGTGTCTTCTCCAGACTGAGCTCTCCTCAGAGAGACTGTACACTCTTTACACCTCCTCTGCAATGTTTCACATTTCCTCTCTTGAGATTTTGAGTGAAACTTGACTTGACCTTAACACACTTTGCAACAACTTTTCACTCCTTGCACCAAAGCTTGTAGAAACGTCACACGTTTCCACCCTTAGCCATGAAAAAAAACTCATGCATATAAACACATAAAACAGACAAAGCATAAGAAAAACATCACATGTACTCAATTGAACTCAGAAATAGAGAACACCATACATTTGGAATCAAACCTCACTATTTTTATTCCTCAGCAAAATATGTACATGGATTCTTACAACTCTCTGTAGCTCTCTACAATGGCTAGCATCCTCATTTGGGAACAAAAGACATGTACTTATACATGGAGTGGCTTCTCGATCCTTCCTATAGACTACTTCAAGGCTATCTTATCAGAATTAAAAACACCTATCTGCTAATGCCTTATTACAATAAATGGCCATTACAATTAGATACAAGATGATGCTCCATATCTGTACAATCCTTAAGGAATTAAATAAAATACAATCTATTCAGATTGTTTAAAATGGATCTAGCCTTCGAACATTTAAAAGGGCCTTAATTACAAGACTTTTCAAAAATTTAAAATAACGCGCCCTCCTTTGAAATTTGAAACTGATTTGAAATGTGCGCTGGGTGTTTAGTTGTCCTCCACTCATCCCTATTTGATGATGATGGTGATGCTCCTGCATCATACTCCTAGGTTGGGAAAATCATGAGCTCCTGCTCATGGCCTTGTTGTCACTAGAGTTGAAGTCCTCCTAGGTCCCAAACCTTAACTTGGAGTCTTCCACCTACTTTTCTCCCTTGTTGTTCTGGTTGTTGTTCATGTTCTCCTGTTGTTGCAAGATTTTCTCTGGTTTGTTTCCTCTTTCTCTTGACTGTCTCCTTTGCTAACTTTATCATCAACCTCCTAATTTCTTCTATCTCCTTGTCTAATTGGTCTATAGGATGGCTTCTCCCATGCAATCTTCTTTGATGCATTTATTCTTCACCACTCTCCAACTTAACCTGTTGGATAAGATGAATTTTCACTATTACCCTTTTCTCTAGGGCTTCTAGCTCCTCACATAAGTCAGCAAAATCCATGATGTCTGTTTCTCTCTCCTCTACTATAGGTTCCAATTCTATAGTCATCTCCTGTTCATCTCTTTTTCTGAAATTCTTGAGAAATTCTGATGAATGCTCTTCTTTCATTTATTGGGAAGATTCAAATGTATTCTCTTTCTTCTCCTTCACGACAGTCACTACTGACCATCTTTCTTCTTTTTCACCTGCAGTACATAAATTTTTATCTTTACAAACATTTGGCCCTATGGCCTCTTCTCCGGATGCCTCCTGTATCGCCTCCTCACAATCAAGAGCCTCCACAAAGCTTACTCCCAAGAATATGTTGATCCCTCCTATCCTTAGAATGTATTTTTGATCCTCCTCTATCAACACTCCTTGCTAATTTGAACTCACCTCTGAGTTCTTGAGACTTTCAGATAGTCCCACTTCCTCTTTTCCCACATGAAAACTTGAAATTTCTATCTTTCCCTCCTGGCAGTCTGCAAGATCCCCTACTGATCTCTTCTCATTTCCCTCGTGGTAGCCTGAACTTTTATTTCTTCCATCCTGACTTTCTATGAGATCTTCAACTGATCCCCCCTCTTCATCACCGAGGGCTTCTCCAGTCCCAGGTTCACAAATGCAAACCATCTCCTTCTCTATGCCACTAAGGTTTTCAATTTCCCCCAGCCACCTCTTCAACACTTGGTGTTTCCTCTTGGCAATTGTCTGTTGGATGGGCCACCTTGTTTTTTGCTTCATGGGCCACTCATACCTCTAGCCTCCTTGGGCTTCCCGTTGCATCTTCAACATCAACCTATCTATCTCTTCTCTAATCTCCTCGAGCTATTTTTCCATCTGCTCTTTTCCCACCTGCTGGCGGTCTTCTCCTCGACCTTGCCTTTGTCCTTCAATATCCATTCTCTCCTTTTGCCTCCAAGAACGCAACTGGTTCTTCTCCTTCATCCCACATGGATGTTTGTTGACTACTTCCCTTTGGAAAACAATCTTCACAGAGCATGAGTACTCTTTCTCCATCATCTCCTGCCCGCTATCTATAAATAAAATTAGGCTCTAATACCACTTGATGCAAACCCCCATTCACTCCTGTGGCCCTCTAGACCTCCCGGTCTAAGGATCGTCAAATTCGGGAGATGGATAAGCTCACAAGTTCCCACTAAACCTTCAATTTCACTTCCACAAGCCTTTTCCCTCTCATTTTGGGCCTAAATTACCTTCCATAGGGATTTGACATGTCAGGGGAGAAATCCACGTGACCCTGGGATTGAAACCATGGTCTAGTTCTTCAAAATTCATAGAATTTAGGACTTCAGAGCCTCTAAGCTTTAAGAGTCACAACAAACAAACAACACACTCCTCCCAAAAGACGAATTAGCAGAGAGATGAAATCCCTATGGGATTGACGACTCTAGATCTCCACCAAGATCTACAGTCGAAAAAGTCTTCGGTTATCAAGGATATGGGGGTTTTCAAAACACCTCTCTCCAAATATTCCAGATTAGCAGACCGATGAACAGATGTCAGTGACAGATCAATAGTTCTCTGGCGTTGCTAGACAGATGACCCAGATTTGTTTCGGGCTCTGGGAGTTTGGGTGGTTTCCCGTTGCAGCTCTTCATAACCCCACGAAGGTTGGACTAGCAGAGTTGAGATATAACCTCCACGTGGCCCTTACTCGATCAATGACCAAGGCTTACTCTG
>JASDQU010712578.1:5458-32843 GCA_032191745.1 Picea mariana | reverse complement strand
AGGTGGGCCCTCCAGGGCCATGCTCAAGTCAACCCTGCTCTCGGTACTCCATGTCTAGGACCATGTGGGCCTCGAGACATGATCTCCTAGTTATCCCTAGATATCGGGGATAACAAACCCGATACACTTCCATCCATACTACCATCCATGAGTTGGAAACTATATCAAATGGATGGATTCTTGATGAGTTTGGGTTTCAGCAAGAGTGTTGTTGATCCAAACCTATATTATTATGGTGTTGGTGACGAGAGCCTGATTTTGATGACTTATTCAGAAAGCCTTGTTGTTGGATACAAGTAAGCTTTGACTTATGATTTCGAGATGAAGGATATGAGTATGATGCACCACTTCTTGGGACAAGAAGTATGACAAAGGATCGATGATATTTTCCTAAGTCAAGGAAAACATACAGTGGAAATATTAAAAGAAGTTCAGTTTGACAAAATACAAAAACACCATGATAGATTTGAAGAAAATGAATGATGATGATTCAGACGAGATTGATCCACAGCTGATTGAATCATTGATGTATCTGATTAACACAAGACCTACTCATGATATGCAGTGAAAATGCTTAGCCAATCCATGAGCCAACCGAGACAGTAAAGCATGTATTGAGATATACACAAGACACAGTTTGACATGGTCTGAGATATGCCTCCAAGTGTGAAATTGACTTTGCCTATACAGATTGAGCAGAGAGTACAGTGGACCGGAAGAGCACATCCGATTGTTGTCTTACCGTGAAGTTTACCATGGTTTCCGCATGCAGCAGGAAACAAAACTCTGTGGCCTTGAGTACCACAGAAGCAGAGTATATAGCATCGAGTGTGCGAAGCAATGTGGCTTCACAAGCTTCTGACGGATTTACTTGATCATGAGACATATCCTATGATTATAACAATAGCTGTGTGTAAATCTCTTTGACAGCCCAATGTTTCTTGATGGATTGAAACACATTGAGATGAAATATCATTATATCAGAGATATGATGCAAAGGAAAATAGTACACATGCATTACCTTCCTACACATGAGCAGATTGCAGACATCTTCACCAAATTAACTTGGTGAAGAATACCTCCCTAGTTGAGAGGGAGTGTTGATGACTACAACCAAGACAAAGTTCAAAGTACATCCGTGTGAGACTTGGCATGATGAAGAATGCCTCCCTAGCTGAGAGGGAGTGTTGATGATTGCAGCTATGTGAGACATTCTCCAGGAAACAAACCTGAGAGGAGCCCCTGAGAGGGGTGTGTGGTTCCTATCTGAGACAGAGCTGAAACGTAGAGATGGCCTCCTCCTTATAGAGAGTTGAGAAGAACGCCAGATGATTCTCCTGTGTAACGCAGTGAGAAAGGAGATCTACAGAGTTGGACGTGCCTGTGGCTGAGCACAAGGTGAACGTGTGAAATCCCAAAGTGTTGGGTGCATCATCATGAGAACATAAATGAAGATGATGTATTAGCCTCCTCTGAGAAGAGAGTTGATGAGAAACTCCAAATGACTCTCTTGTGTAATGCAGTGGGAAAGAAGATCTGTTGAGTGGACGTGCCTGTGGACGAGCACAGGTGAACATGATCCTAGTGGCTGAGCACTAGTGAAGAAGTGGTTCTTCTTTGTAATGCAGCGAGCCAGAGATATGGACATCCCTATGGATGTGCCCCTAGTGGATGAGCACTAGTGAGTGTATAAGATCCCTTGCTATATTGTTCAAGAGTCAGACCTACCTGTAACCCTAATTGTAATGTAAAGGGTACAGGTCGGTCCCACCTTAATGTGATTAATAATTAATGTAAAAGATAATTAATCTGGTTAATATTAATTATATTATGAGCTAGTGAGGTCGGTCCTATTGTGCCAATAGACACTTCTATTGACAGGTTCAGTCTAGTATAAGTAAAAGTAAATTCCCCATTGAGGAATCATGTCTTTAATGTGAGTTTGGAAATTTTAGCAAGTACACCTTCTTGCGAAAAGTGCACACCTCTCTTGGGCGCTAATCTTCTAGGGTTTGAGCACCCTCTTGTGTGCTAGGTATTATTGGTGGTGAAGGTCTTTCTCTTGAAGAATATAGCAAAGGATTTTGGCTGGGTTTTCTTCCCTTGTTGAGAAGGGTTTCCTAGGATACTTCTTGTGTTCTTGTGCATGTTGTTTCTTCTTGTGATCTTGGTTGTTGCAACATTATTGTTTATGGTTAAGTTAAATGCTAAAATGGAATAAACTTCATGCTTAACCTTGTTCATAGAAAAATCAACAAATCAGTGATCCACACATTTCAAAATGCCAAAGCCATTGGACCCAATATGGGAGTATGGTCTACCTTATGATGGCCATAATAGAATGAAGTTGAATTGCAAGTTATGTTGTATGGAAATGTTTGGTGGAATCAATCGCTTGAAATACCACCTTATCAAAATCCCAAGGAATGGCGTGGGGATTTGCCCAGCATCTACTTCGGAAATTGTCCACATTGCAAATCAATCCATTTTTTAAATGAATAGGAAGAGAGCTCAAAGGGAAGAAATGAGGCTTGAGCTTGCAAATAGATCTGCAAGCATCTCGGGAGTGGGGGAAAGCCAATATTCGGGCTCACATTCCACAATGCCTAGCCCCTCAGCATCCTCACCTTTCTTTGTGCCGAAGTCATTTCCTAGGGGGCAACCTTCTATTCAGTCGATAGTGAAAACAAAGGAGGAGGAGGCCAACAAGATTGTGACAAAATGTTTTCTATGTAGTGACATACCATTCAACATTGCCAAGAACCCATTCTGCCACTGCATGTTTGAAGTTGTTGCTATTGCTGGTCCAGGATACAAGAGCCCTTCTTGTAATGACTTGAGAGGGCCTCTCCTTCAAAGGGAAAAAGGTTGATTGCACAAAGAGATTGGGTGAGCTGAGGGAATCCTGGGAGATCACAAGATACACCGTTATGTCAGACGGTTGGACAGAGATGGAAAGGGCAAGTCCATTCTCAATTTCTTGGTTAATTGTCCCATGGAGATAATGTTTATCAGATCTATTGATGCATCTGCATATGTTAAATATGCACAGTTATTATGTGATTTGTTGGATAGCTTCATCCAGGAGATAGGTCCGTAGTATGTTGTCCAAGTCATTACGGACAATGTTGCTAATTATGTTGTTGTTGACAAGTTGTTCATGGAGAGGTATCAGAGCTTGTATTGGACTCCTTGTGCTACCTGTTACCGACCAAACTAGCAAACCACCAAGGTCCACAGTTTGCTAGGGTAGCAACACAGGGGATAGGTTCCCAATGTCACCAAAACACCTATCCTTCCATGTTCGAGCCAAATTCCTACACTAAGAGGCTTCCTACAAAATATCAATTCACCTCAAAGGATCTTGAGGTCATTGCCTAAACAGTAAACACTAGATGAAGGTAGGAGTTAATTGCTTAAAAGACTTGTTGAACAAATAAATAACGCAGAAAATAATGTAACAACCATCCAGTGTTATCAGAACTGGCCCGATCCAGCAAAACCAGCTAGTCGAACCGACCTTCAGGGCAAAAACGGTCAGACCGACGGTACCGGACCGTTTTTTGGTCGATTCCGTACTAAACCGGCCGGTTTCGGTCGGTTTCGTACCGGTTCTGGCCAAAAACACGAAACCGACCGGTTCTGGGAGGTAAATACTTATAATATGTGTCCCTTCTCACGCAAAATGGGTGTAGATCTGAAGGTCTTCTTTGCTGTAATATCGCAGATCTGCACACTATTCTTCAAGAAAACCCTTGTGAAATATATTCAATAAAGCACAAAACTCAAGGATTAATTTATCTTGGAGTAGGGAAATTCCCAAATAGCAAAAACCCCAAGATCTACTAGCTTATAAGATGTAAAGATGAAGAACTAAACTAGGGTATGATTTTTTTTATAGTTTTATAATAAAAGATGATTTAAAATTTGAAAATAATTGGTTGAAGAAATTGAGAGACAACCTTTACCCTTTTTTTCTTTAGATGTCTCTTAATTTGAGCGATTGTGACCCTGCGAGTTCAAGATTGGCCCCAGATGGATTGCTAGTTAATTGGGTTTGGACTCAGAAGACTATCGCCCCCAATACTAGAATTTTCAACAATAGATGGGTTCCTCCTTGTATTTGCTAGAAGAGCTCCTTGATGGATGGTCTCCAAGACAACCAATCAACTTGGGTCAAAGTGATAAGCCACCACTTGCTTGAAGCTACTTCCAAGGAAGTTGGTCCAACAACTTGGGTGTGTTCCACTAGGAACCGACAAGGAAAGAAAAAGATGAAGAGTCTATTTCCTTTCCTCCATGTGACTATGTAGACCCTCAATAAATTGATTGATCACCTCTTGCAATTATCCTAAGAAACTCCTGTCAAGGCACAATTAAAATAAACCTTGGCCAAGAAGAACAAGCATTACAATAGACAATCCACAGTAACACAAGAGAAATAAGTTCAAAAATATGGCATTATGATCTCACAAAGTTTCAACAACAACAAATGAGAGGAGGAGCTAGCCTTATATAGTTTTTATTGTAACGGCTAGTTTCTACCTCCCTCATAAAATAATATTTTCTTGGTTTGCTCATCCACAATTGGTTGGAGGCTAAGCCCATTGAATAATATTTTTTTATAAAATAGTTGACCATTGAAGATGTCCCCAAAAGAGGTTCGCTCCACTAAGAGAAAATTGTGTAGCTTAGGAGAAAGTGCGATTTGGTGGAGGAGATAAACATAGGGACAATTCCCTCTTTGAAGAAGAGCATAACGGCTACATTTTGTCCACATCTGGTCCATCTTTACCAAACGGCTAGTTTGACCATTCAATCCACGAGAAGAAGGGTGTGATTTGACGAAAAAGGAACAATTTAGCATTTAATGGCTCAAATTATCATTTTTACTTGGAGAGAGCGCATCTTTGACTTGTTAAAAAATCCTCCAATGGCTAGTATACCACAACGTTCCCTTTCTTCGACCCTTTGACTTGGGGAATGTGCCCAACATCCCTCTTAGAAGAATGGGACGATTTTCCTTTGAGTTATATCTCCTTTAATACTTCATCAATCCAAAATTGGCTATATGGGTTTTGTCCGTAAACATTTTACGATCATTTTAATTCCATGTTGTATTTTTTTCTCCAAGGGCCCACTGCATTGGGATCCGTGAATTGCCTCAAAAGACGTGCAATAGTGATAACTTTGTGAGACTACCATGTTGTGAACAAAAATGATAAATGCACCATGGCCAAGAGATGCATACAGACTAAATATCAAATAACCATGTGGGAAGACATAGGTGTGCATGA
The DNA here is from genome assembly GCA_032191745.1 of Picea mariana. Classification (NCBI taxonomy): domain Eukaryota; kingdom Viridiplantae; phylum Streptophyta; class Pinopsida; order Pinales; family Pinaceae; genus Picea; species Picea mariana. The sequence goes on along the minus strand of JASDQU010712578.1, from coordinate 27,546 downwards.
CATGGACCAGACTAGGCCCCACAAACTACAGTCACCCCTACATAAGACTCATGGCTCCACACAACTCATGTGTCTACAACATATCCACTCCAAGGCCTCCAATCCCATCAAGGACAAAAGACATTAAAATGGGGACTAAGGAGACTTATCATGGTCTGACCAAGTCTGGGAGTCCATACAACATCATGCACTATGGTTTACATGGATTTAACTTGCATCCTTGGGCTTACAATGGTGTAGCCAAATGAAAAATGTAGGGTACCTCCTGGAGAGGTAACACTACCCATTACATTGATTTAATGCTAGAGGACATGGGAAAAATTCCTTGAAAAGGAAGTTGTTGAGTTAGCTTGGTGTGTTACAAAATATATATATAACCATACATATGTTCTTACACTCATGAGACAGTTCACAAGGAACAAGGTGTTGGTTTGTCCCGCTCTCACGTGTTTCGCAACTAGCTTCATTTTTCTTCAGTCTCTCCACAATTCTATGTTGGAGTTGCAGAGGATGTTTTTATCAAATGAATGAAATGTTTGTGTCTATATCAAAGTTATAAGAATTGGTCTGGTGACCGAACCGGTCGACCTCAAAAATATGAAACCGGACCAGACCAAAAAAAAAAACAATTAACCAAAAACTACATAAAATATTCAAATTTTGAAAAAAAACATATATATTCATGTGCATCCATATGAATCCAAACCATTTATACACAAATATGCAAAGTTTTTCATTTATATAGCAAGTAAGAGTGCATATAACCAAAATAGCATCGAGTGCAATACATATTTGAACAAAAATACATCAACAAATAGGCTCTAAGTGGCCTTCTTATCCCCTATCCTAGGGATAACTAAGGAGATTATGTCTCAAGGCCCACAACTCCTAGACATGGAGTACCGAGAGCCAGACAACTTGAGCTTGGCCTTGGAGGGCCCATCTTTGCTTCAGTGCATCCCATCTATCAGCAGTAGAAGCATCCATCCCACCAGCTTGGTTCTAAAGTAGCAGTGAGTCTTGATCCATGAGGTAATGAGTCTGGGTATCATGGTATGTGTCACTCTGATTTTCGAAGCACTTGAATATGTTGCACTGAACTCTCCTTCATTTCATAATGTTTGCTTGGAAATTATGCTTTTTAACTTATTCAAACCTGGGGGGTGACAGAATGCCCTAGAAAGTTGGTTTTCCTTTAGGATGAGTTGCCACTAGGTGGGTCTATGAAAGGTCATCGTCCATTCCTTCCATACTTACCACTTTTCATCATTATTCCTCTCATCTTCCCCTACCTTGGTTCGTGCATTGGGTTTGCCACACTAGGAAGGGTTGTACCTTGCCTTGTGGGAAGAAGGGGCTAAATGCCCATAAGGTAAACGTAGTTGGCAAGAGTTAAAAGCCAAAATAAAACCTTTGAGATGCTTCGCCCGGGGATTCCCGAGANTTTGCTTGGAAATTATGCTTTTTAACTTATTCAAACCTGGGGGGTGACAGAATGCCCTAGAAAGCTGGTTTTCCTTTAGGATGAGTTGCCACTAGGTGGGTCTATGAAAGGTCATCATCCATTCCTTCCATACTTACCACTTTTCATCATTATTCCTCGCATCTTCCCCTACCTTGGTTCGTGCATTGGGTTTGCCACACTAGGAAGGGTTGTACCTTGCCTTGTGGGAAGAAGGGGCTAAATGCCCATAAGGTAAACGTAGTTGGCAAGAGTTAAAAGCCAAAATAAAACCTTTGAGATGCTTCGCCCGGGGATTCCCGAGAAAGCAATAAAGGCTTCTCAGTAAGAAAAGGGGACCCGTAAGATAAAATAAAACTCAAGCTCTAGTTGGTGGATGGGAGGTCTCATCATGAGTTGGCCTATTAGGCCCATGGGCATGTAGTGGCATGACACTACCATCTATCTAATCACCAAACCAAGGTAGTGGTTCTTGGTGGCATAGCCAAGAGAAAGGGGGTCTCATCACGAGCCAGCCTTCTTATTTCCGTGAAGTGCTTGAGGGTTAAGTTGTCACCTCTGGTCACCATGCCAGGACAGTGTCCCCCAACTTTTCCCTTGAAAAGAAAAAGAAATAAGACTAAGAATAAAAGGCATTAAATGGGCTAGGAAACAATGGCATCCATGATAAGGTGCAGCTTGCCCTCTACAAAGGCACCCACAAGCAAGACCTACATTTCCCTGTTATCACTGCACCCTTTGCCAAAACACTTCCCTTACACCATTTCACACACTTACATGACCTAGATTGGCTCTCACCTGGGAAACACGCAAAACTTGAGGAGGATTAGCCCAATAGGACATCCTGAGACCCTCTCCAAACCTAACTTGTTAAACTACATAACGTCTTTGAGCATTTCTCTGGGTAAAGCGGGGTTTGATGCACATGTTTGGGTAATTTGATTATTGGATGTGATTGACATTGCTATGATCCCTGTCACTTATGAGCCCATGGAGGGCGTACTTGTTGTTGTTGCAGGACCATGCCCAATGGACAGGTACATATGGGGAGATGATTAGCTCGGACCTCCATGAGGCTAAAAGCCCACAGATGGATGTTGTGACCCCAGCCAAGGGCAGAGAGATGTCAGAGACTTGCACCACAAAAAAGGAAGGACGTTTCACCGAAGACACTTTGGCAGACCTAGACCCGGGGGGATCTTGCCTTTCCACCTAGACATTGGCCTTGGGAGGCCCATGACATCACCATTTGACCCTAGACATCACCCAACATCAAGATTGGCATTATGAAGGCAGTTGTGTGTTGATTGGCGCGTGTGGCATCATCTAGGGGTTTGGAAGGCCCAACGTTTCACCGAGGAGGCTCAACGTCGCCCTAGAAGGGCATGACATCACCTCTAAAAATGATTTTAGGGTTTAATTATTTAAATTTGTGTAAAAACTGGATTTTTCATGTAATTTGGCCATGTTGACCTTTTGTTCTCCTAAAATTAATTAAAGGTCATAAGTATTGTATAAATAGAGAGATAAAACTCTGATTTTATCATCMTTCACTCATCACACAAGTGGTGGTCTGAAATTTGTCCCTCTTTAAGGGTTATTGGCTGAAATTTAGTGGTGCGCACTTCTTGGAGGAGGCAAATCTTGGTGTATTTTGGCAAATTTTGATGTGGAGGATCTTCAACTAGGGTTTATGCTTGATTATTCTTGGTGAAGTAAGTAGAAAATCTGCATTTTTTTATTGTGAATGAATGCTTATGGTGAATTTACTTGTTTCATGTCAAAGATTATGAAATTGCTTGTTTGAAACCCTAGGAGAAAGACACATGTTACTATATTTTTCTCTATAGTGTTCCACTTGCTAAAATTTCTTGAAAGGCACCTATCTAGAAGTAGATACTAGAGCCCTACCATTGTAGCACTCTAGTAACCCTACCTCATTGCCTATTGCATATTTTATTTCAATTTTGTCAAAGGAAAAGAAAAATCGCTAGGGCCTAATTTTTATTACTTTCTCGCTATTACCTCTAGGAGTTGGATTTTTTAGGCCTTGGGCTACCAACACCTCTCTCATCCTCTCCATCCCCTTTGACTAAACATTATCATTACTATTTTCCTCTAAGAGTTGTTGCTGCCATCATTGACTCCATTACCCTAGAAGACACTAGTCTACCCATAACAAGTGTTGATTGATCAAACAAATTTTCAGAACATCTTCTCTTAAACACCTACTAACCTTAGATTAGCCTAAATCATTAACCTACTTGTTGTTGTTGCAAAAGACTGCTACAGCCATCTAACAACAGCAAATTAACCCTAAAAGTTATATGTTATGCTAGCTAGATGTTGCTAAAATTGCTTGTGACTATTTATTATCAAAATGCCTAGTTAAAGCTATTATTTCAAGTCTTTATTCAAGCATTGTAGAGCATAAATCTTGTGTCTGTTACAAAATACTCATTTCTGTTATAAACTGTTACATTGCTACAACTTTACATCAACTAGTACATTTCTCAAGACTTCATTGTCTTATGAAGCACTAATATCATTTTGGTACTTGGAAAGTGCCCCTTTTTGCTTTGTTGTCTTATTCTGGGCAGGTACACGATAATATTATTTTGCTTCATCTTCAATAAGACTTAAAGAACCCTTTTAACTTGAGTGACCTGTGAGAGGGGAGGGACTTTCTTCTATCATTTTCCTTAGCCCTCTCAAACCCTCAGGTCACTGGGACATCTCCCCTGGGGTACCGCAACATACTCCGAAATAGAAATGGATTTCCTATTAAGGTGATAGTGATAGGTCATTCCCAGTTACGCAAATTTGGCATCCACTTGCCTTGGGCTTTGGGCAAGTACAAATTGTGTGATAACAGGCCTCTAGAGTCCAAAAGTAAACATAGTATGATACTAGATACTACAAATCATCCTCCTCATCCTCCTCATCCTCAATATGAATAGACCCTACATCGGGATTCCGACTTGATTCTCGTGGCCCTAAAAGTATTTGTACCTCTAGCAGTGGAAGTGGGTCCAAGTCCATCCAAGAAAGGTCTTCGTTGTCAAATGTTGGTGCCTGACTCTCCACAACCCACTCTAATGAGGAATCAAATTCATCCAAGACTATGTTGCTTGATACAGAGGTTATGTTCAACAACTAGTTGCGCCACAACCTAAGGTTGTACAGAACATAAACCATATCATTCAACCGTTTTTGCTCCAAAAAGTTCCCCTTCTTGGTGTGTATACACTCAAAAACAATCCAATTGTGTTCAAACCCAGAAGAATTGCATGTTAGGCTCAATATCCAAATTGCAAGTTTTTGTAGATCAGGGCACTGGCCACCAAACTATTTCCATGAATAGGTTGCAATAAGAGTTGCAGGCAAAGAAGCTTTAGCAAATGACCTTGAAACTTTGACTCACATTTTGCAATGAATAATATAATTTGAAAACTTTGAACTTTCTTACCTGGTGGATCCTTTGCTTTACTTTGTATAGCCATGGACATGCCAAAGGTACCAAAACTCCCATTGAAATGCACGAGTTTGTTGTGTATCTCATCGTGTATCGTGGGATCAAGAATCATGCACCCAATGCATTTGTACAATCCCTCTTTTACCTCCCCATCTGCGTCAAAATCTTTTGTATAATGTTACCTTCAAGGTTCAGAAGACAAAATATTCATCGATTCAAATTTGAATTTGAATCTTTGGCTAAGCTTTTGTAATGAATAACAGAACTTAGAAACTTTGAAATTACATACCTTGGGTTTAAGTAATAGCCAGTTGCATGTAAAGGTCTATGGAGTTGTTTGTTCCATCTTTCATCAACGATTCTCCATAGAGGAAAATACTTTTGCCTTTTATCCCCATATGTTGACTTGATTGCTTCTTTGGCCTGATCCATGGCCTCATAAACAAAACCCATGGCGCTTTTATCACCATCCACCATTTGCAACACTTTCACAAGAGGCTCACTGAATAGCTCTCTTTTTCCTTTTTCCAAAAACTTTTTTCAAACTGCCAAGTGTGTGGGAGAGGGATGCCACCTCTCCCCACATTCCAAAACTTGCCACTTGTGAAAATCTTGAAGAGATATGGGGTGCCACCTCTCAAGAGGTTGGCTGCCCATCTGGGAATGTGCCACCCCTCAAGAGGTGTGCACCCCTTTATTTGGCACATCTTTAAACAACCATACACATGCCCACTTTACTCTACTAACCAATGATCATCACCCTCTTGTTGCCACATAACCTTTTGAGGCTTTATTTCGCCTCCAACATGTCAAAACATGTTTCCTTGATTTGTGCCCTTGCTGATTTTTTATAATTTTATTTGACTTTTTTGGGTTTTATGAGCAAAACTGATTTTTAAGTGATTAAAATCACTATTTTTGCTCAACTAAGTGGGTACTTAGGTAATATGGGTGCTTTAGGTCCAAAAATGAGCATCCCCATGGCATATGAAGTCACCTAGTACCACTCTTTTAACACATCTTTATTTTTTAATTAAAAATTACCGAATTTTGGCAATTTTTTGATTAACTGAAAAAATTAAAAAATCCTAAGGGGACTTAGTACATTTCCATAAGACTCTAGGAGAATGTTTAGCATGATAATATACATTAGACACTAGGCTTAGATCCATGCTCAAGCCTAACCATGGGCATATACTCCAGCTCTGGAGGGATTGAGTGAAAAAACTCATATATTATAAATTGCCTGAAAACGGCAAAATATAATTAGTAAGTTAAAAAAACACTCCAAAGTATAACTCACGCGTAGGACTTAAGGTGGCTAAGACTTTTTACAAATTCATTATGCAACATCTCTTATTACAATTTTTATGGAAATGTAAAAGAAAGAGGGTGGTCTTTACGACCAGCTGAACTTCTGAACTCTGAATTTTGAACAACAATGTTCAAACTTTGGCAACTCGCTGGAAGTCCGTCCTAGTGCAACTTTGATGGATAACAGATACAATAGCCACTCCCAAGCTCAAACTCTTTAGATTTGAGAAATTTTGGCTCACCCACCCAGAGTTCCAGGAGCTAGCCCAAAACTGGTGGACCAATGCGGAGATCCAGAAGGGGACAAAAATGATCTGCTTCCAACAAAAGCTAAAAAACTTCAAACAGCAAGTTTGCAAATGGAACAAAGAGGTCTTTGGGAACATCTTTCAAGAAAGAAAAATGTTAGAACAAAAACTAGAAGACCTCCAGGATCAAATTATACAAACAGGCTACACAGTCACTCAGCAGCAGCAGGATAACGCCATCAAGAGGCAACTAGAAGAAAGATACAAGCAGGAGGAAATCCTATAAAGACAGAAATCTCGGGTTCAATGGTTCAAAGAGGGTGAGAAAAACTCCAAATTCTTCCACAGCTCTATGATCCACAGACGCTTCATAAACTGCATTACGAAGCTGGAAGATGAGCAGGGAAACACCTTGCTAACTCACCAAGAAATAACGCACGAGCTGACAAACTTCTACAAGGATCTTCTTTCAGAATCCCTCGTGAACTGCACTCCAACAATACAGCGGGTGACCCAAAATATTCCAACCCTCATCTCACCGGGACAGAACACGGCTCTCCTGAAACCCATAACGCAAGCAGAGGTGGACCAAGTCGTTCAGGGTCTTCCCAAAGGAAAAGCTCGAGGCCTAGATGGTTTCACTGCAAACTTCTTCCACTTATGTTGGCCAATGCTCAAGGAAGAGGTGTGGCAATTGGTGGAGGAATCACACGGCTCGGGCAAAGTTCTCTCAGTGCTAAATGCCACTTTTCTCACCTTAATCCCCAAAGAAGAGAGGGTCACAAATCCGAAGAACTTTCGGCCAATAGCGTTATGCAACGTGATTTATAAAATCATCTCCAAGGTCATAGCTTTGCAACTCAAGCCCATAGTCCCCTTCATCATCTCCAAGGACCAATCAAGGTACGTTGAAGGACGACAAATCATGGACAGTGTCATCTTAGTCCATGAAATCATTCACTCACTCAAAAGCACTCGTACTCCAAGTATGCTACTAAAACTAGACCTTTCAAAAGCTTTTTACAAATTAAGTTGGCAGTATATGAAAGCCCTCTTAACAGCTTTTGGCTTCAGCAATGAGTGGATCTCTTGGACAATGAACCTCATATCCTCAACATTCTTCTCAATTCTTGTTAATGGAGATCCCTCTCAACCCTTCTCCCCCACAAGAGGTATAAGACAAGGTGACCCTCTCTCCCCTTTCATGTTTGTCATAATGGTTGAAGGCCTGGGCCGCTACATCAAAGCCTCAATTCAAAATGGCTCACTTCAAGGCCTTCCTCTGCATGGGCTAAAATCAACAACCTCTCACAGCCAATTCGTTGATGATAAGATGCTTTTGAACACCCCCACAGCACAAGAAGCCAACAAACTGAGATCTATTCTCAATGATTTCAGTGACGCGTATGGAACCACCTTCAATCTGGCCAAATCTCAGCTCTTCTTTTTCAATACGCCAGAGGCCATCCAACAGCACATCTCACAACTAATGAACATACCCATCTGTTCCCTGCCCTCTCAATACCTGGGACTCCCTCTCTCTGAATCGGCAGCTAGAAACATTTCTTGGGACTCTCTTCTCCTTTCTATCTCCAATCGCCTTAGCAACTGGACCTTTCGATCCCTCAATCTCCCAGCCAGGCTCATTCTCTTAAAGTCAGTTCTTCAGGCCATTCCTGCCTACCTTTTTTCGGCCCTCGCCGCCCCTCAATCCATCATAAAAAAAATAAGAAATCTGCAAAGGAATTTTCTATGGCATGACCACAACTCGGACAAAAGGTGGGCTTTGGTCAGTTGGGACAAAGTATGTAAGCCCAAATCTCTAGGAGGTCTGGGTCTCAGGGACCCTGGCAAATTAAACAACACCATGGGAGCAAAGATATGGTGGCGATGGCTCAAAACTCCAACTGAGCTTTGGTCAAAACTCTGGAAACATAAATATACCCCGAATACGCCTCAAGCTCATCTTATTTGACTACAGGACAAAACTCAGGGCTCCAACATTTGGAACGTGGCCTAGAAAAATCGCCCGTTAATACAGGAACATGCTTTTTGGGAAATCCGTAATGGCCAGAATGCATTATTCTAGACAAACTCTTGGCAGCAACTGCCACCCCTACAAACCGAAGACAACCTACGATCTTACGAAAATCACATCTGAGATCTATCCTCCCTCAAAGTGGTAGAACTGTGGTCAAATACCCCCAACAATTCTCCTTGGAGTAACTGGAAAACAACTCACCAGGATCTCCAAGTGGCAACTGATTGCGATTTGCGGCATTGCGATTTCCAAGTGGTATACTTACCCCTCAAATGGATCGATCTTGAAGGCTTGTAGAAGACCAAGATAGAGAAGCTTCAAGAATTGACAACAATCATCCACAAAGATAAAACCCTTTACACAACTATATGCTCCAAGAAATGATATGTCAATTAAGCTCCAAAGAGTGAGAGCTCCAAAAATCCAACCATCAATGTCCATGAAAACAAGTAAGTACTCCAGCTGTCACAGCTCAAAAATATTCATGGTACCTCTAACAAGATCCCTAACTTACCAGCCAAATTTAGACCACATCATGAACAAACAGCTGACTTAAGTAGTTATTTCCTAGATCATTGTCGACTCTGAACCCTTTATCCAAGCAAATCTTGTAAATCTTTTATAAATAAAAATGTACCAGAATATATGTCTTGTTGTTTCCTTTCCTAAAGCAAACATAGACTAATAATCACTGTAAAATAAAATTATGCTCAAATATTTTCCATACTGGGAAAAAGCTATAATAGTTTACAGTTCGTACATGCTTGGAAGAGTGGTGTCTAACAAACTGCAAAATATTCATCATAGAATTCATGGTAATCTGTTGTCACACAATTTATGTCATGTCATGAATTCCCAAAGATCAAAAATCCTTTTTGTTTCACTGAAGTCTCTACTAAAACACACGCAGTTCAATGCAGTTGTCTCCCACATGAAAGAAAATTTGTATACAGTCGAAGCAAACAAATGACTTACAACACATTACTGAGACAATATCTGTCCTAAATATATGTCAGCACAGCCCTGGCTGTATCATCTGTAAAACCTTAGCTTTAGCCTTTAATAACAATCCTTTAGATATCATTCCTAATTCCTTTCCCACAGAAGAATTCTTCATTGAACTTCTTATTCTTAGCATTATAATGACAGCTCAAACCTCAAAGTTACCTCTCATTGCAGGAGGTTCTAAGAATGAATAGACACAAGTCATATTTCCTGGCAAAGGCAAGACAAATTCCCTTCCAAGTTTGCCAAACAACAAAATATAGGATTTCAGGGTTTACAAAATTGGATTCATCTTAAACAGAAGCACACTCAAAATAATGAGATGAACAGAGTCAAAAAGATAATCCACTCGTGAGCAATAAAAAAGCTCTCCTGCACACATACATTACACCCTGCATTTATTACTTTTTTTAACTTTTACTAAGGATGGATATAAAGGCATCAAGATTACCTTTGAATTATTTCTTCTGCATCCCTCCGGGACTGTGCTGCAGCAGCAAGTCGCTGATTCAGGTCCTCGATGCAGCTTTGTTGCTGCGTGGAAACAGCCACTGCCTCTTCCAGTTCCTTCTCTTTTGTTGTTAGTTCATGACGAATTTCCTTAATTTCCTCCAAAAATGAAACTGAGATGGACTCCCGAAGCTCCTTCAATTCCTATAAAAGAATTTAAAAGCAGAAATAAAACCCAGGTGATGCAGGAGAGGAGTGGTATATGAAAGAAATCGAAAGCCTTGCTGATGTTAGCATTCAAGCACCATCACATCCCAACTTAAAGGAAAATGTTTCCAGAAACAGTAATATCCAGACTTCAATAAGGGTGGAGAACTTGGGGTAGACTTCATAGGAAACAATAGGAAATGGGTTTCAAGAAATATGAATGAAAGTTCTGTTAGAAAAATTAAATTCATCATCTTTCACATAGAGAACGAGAAAATTTTCAAATTCATACTAACGTAAAGCAATAGTAGACAATTTATAACATGAATCTCAACACAGATGTAAAGACTTTCATTGCCAAAACAAATTTTCAAATATCGGATCAAAATTCATACTTTATAATATAACAAAGATAACAAAATGTCAAAATACCTAATGGTAACATCATAAATCATAAATGACAACATTCGGAACATTAAATAGCATTGAAGCAAGAGCTATGTGCTCAAGCATCAAGTGCATGGTTTCTCTCGAGGGGTCAATCAAGATCAAGAATATGATGCAAGGGCATTCCAAAAACAATTAAGTACATGAGTGCACCAGGTGAGCACAACACTAAAAAGCGTGGAAAAAAAGGAAATTGCATGACAAGAATTAGGTGCACCAAGTGTGATTCAAGGGTATATGAGACAAGCATGCATGGTGACCACGATGAGCGAGTGTAACAGAGAAAACATGCCAAAGGACACTAAAGCATAAAAGAAAAACTCGGAATCTGCAAAAAATCAGCAAGGGTCCTGAAAACATCTCCTCGGAAAAAATCGGCGAAAAAATCGGAAAACCTCGGCAAACATTAAAAAATACATAATTTATTCATTTTTTTTCAAAATTTTAAACATTTTTCAGTATATAAAGTAACAACAACATCATACAAACACATAGGCACATAAATATGGAGAAATAACTGATATATATGATATAGTGGATGCCAAATAAAAACCGATACATCAAAGTCATTACTGAAAGTCTGAAAACAATACAAAATGACATCAATGATCACATATATAAATGTATATGTCCCAAAACTATCAACTAGCTATATGATATCAAATTATCAATTCCCTCTCCCTTTTTACGGGAAACAATCAGGGGCTGTTTGCCAGGCCTTGAACTAGAGGCAGAGGGTCCTGGTCGTGCATCAATGGTGGATGGACGACTAACTACTCCAATCTGTGTAGAAAGTGGTGTTCCACTTTCAACTAGCTTATCATCCTCCATGGTGTATGGATGAAGCTTCTCCTCCTCAAAACCTCCAAGCAAAATGACACTCAAGAAACCCAAATCGGGCTTTTTACCCGCGGCATGCACGTGCCCCACGAGTTTTTCGAGAAAATCGCGAGTTTTTTGAAAAAAATCATGATTTTTTCAAAAAGGGAAAAATCGCGATTTCCCCGATTTTTTCGAAAAAATCACCGTTTTTTTCTTCTATGCACTAAAGAGTCACTATGGAAGGAGAAACGATGAGTGTAAATCCGACAAGCTAGAGGAAGGTGAAAGGTTGCCAAAGGAAGCAAAAGCAACAAAAACATATCCTAGCAGTCAAATTGGACATGAAAAGATGCAGGGGGCAAATGAAGAATCACCAAGGAAGATGAACAATTAGGCTACTATAATAATAAATAAGACGACAACCAAAAGGATTAGGTTGGTTAGCCTGATATGAACACAATACCAACAATGGAAAAAAGATACTCACACACAAGAAAACACAAGGGAGCAAGTATGCCAGTACACAGGTATGAGAGGAGATTATCAAGATCGTACACATATCTATTGCACACTCGTTTTGATTACTATATATAAGAGTACAAAATTGTGGGGAGATTGATCAAAGTTGACTAAGTGTCCAATAAAATACAATAAAGAGGGTAAGTGATCAATTTAAATTTTAGACTAAGTCACCCAAAAGAGATAAGTATCAATATAATCCATGTTCACTAGACTAAGTCTCATCATAGCAAGTCCTGGGAGATGGAGGTCTGTAACATACATTAATAATGATAACTAGGAAACAAAAAATATAGGGAATAAATAAATAAATATATTGATATAATAATAAAAGGAACATAGTTAAGTAAATACGTTAATTAAGAGACTTGGCCTTTAATGAAAAGGTACCAAGGCCTCCCTTGGGAATATTTATACGGGGCTCTCTCATTGTAAATCGATCATCCTATCATTCATTATTCATCTTCTTATATATATTTTTTATCATTTCTCATATAAATTGATTAAGTCAGCAAAAGCGAGTTTTTATGCTCCATTGGTATCAGAGTCGGTTCTAGTCCAAGTTTGACCACAACTTTACGACAGCCAACCACCATTGTACGTACTACAAACCACATACCACTAGCCAGCCATCGTCTTACTGGTTATCATACCATCTGCAATCAATTCATTATTGTACATTGGAGTCATCGTACAACCACACATGCCACCACCGTACAGTTAGCAATTCACCATCGTCATACAGTTATCAATTCAATGCCATATATTGTTACATGTTTCCATAGCAACTCAGAATCGTACAACCACCAAAAAAATAGAGGTTGTATGTCCTCTGTAATCTGTCCAAAAAGGTTCTGTACAACATTAATTGGCATTAATTGTTGGGAATGATCTGTACATCTGAGCTGATCTATACAACAGTTAACAGATTCAAGATTGAGCATAAAAATACTAACTCCAGATTGGACAGACTAAAGAAACAATGTAATAGGATAGATACTCAATACAAACCGGTCATTGAGGAACAAAATAAACTCAGCGAGAAGGTTGATCAAAACTAATGAGCTGAAGCAAGAGAAAACAAAAATCAAGGGGCAAGTTCATAAGAATCATAACAAACTAAAGGAACTCATATCAAGGCTTTTAGCTGATGTTAATTCTCTATGTACAACCAACCCACAACCAAGTTCTTTAAGTACATCTAATCCACAACCGAGTTCTCCAGATACGACTAACCCACAATCAAGTATGCCTACTAATGGCTTAGTGATCACCAACCATTCACCACCCTATACAAATCCACCAATTTTCAAATACCCGATGAGGGAAAAACTAGAGCTATCAAAGTTCTACGGAAATGAAAAGCACGGTGTGGCATGGTTTAACAAGGCAGTAGAATACTTTGAAATATATAATATCACTAACGACGACAAAAAAATAAAGTATGCCTCCATGCAACAAGAGGGCGATGCATACAATTGGTACATGTGGCAAAAGTTAAAACAGTCATCCTATTTGGTTTGTTGGGATACATTCAAGAATGATTTCTTTAAAAGATTACAAGGTATCACAAAGGAAAAAAGAACTCACCAAACTACAACAGAAGGAAAATGTGGACAAATTTAATGTGACTATGAAGCACTGACTACATGAGTCCCTGAGATATCAACAAAACGATTAATCCAATTTTATGTGACCAAACTAAAGCTACACATCCAAAACAAATTAAAAATGCATGATATTACAACCATGGAAAAGGCCAGATGTAAAAAAGTTGTGGAAAACTAATTCGAAAGAACACATTACAAAAGTTCGAAAAGTTTTATTCATGATGAAAGAAGGGAAAATGTAGATATTGTGGAGACAAGTGATTAGCTCAAGTGGTTCTGAGCCAAATGTGAAGCTATCCCTAGTGAAGGAGGTCACAGGTTCAAATCTCGTGTTCCCCCTTGGGGTTAGGCCCCGTAATCAAGGTCGATGGTTTACCCTGTTTACCATCCACGAAGTGGGGAAGTACTCAAGGGTTTCCTGCGAGGTATTCCATCGGATAAAAAAAAAAAAAGTTGTCACTCTAACACAAATTCAACAATCAAAAATCATATCGATATGAAGTTCAAAGAGAATCAGACCTCCAGTAGCAACTCCAATGAAAAAGGAAAAAACAAAGAAAACAAGTGTCGTAGATGCACTGAGAAGTGGGCTTCAGGTCATAGATGTGCATTCAATCACTTATATCATTGCAAAATTATAGATGGGAAGTTTCCATTGAAGAAGACATGTTAGACTCTGACAAGGGTGAAAATTCACCAAAGGTGCCATTAGCCTCAATCATATGAATTAGGTGGACTCGTAAAGAAGAAGAATCAAAGGTCCATAATGAATTTATAAACCAAAAGGAAGAAGTGCAACCATCTATAGCAAGATATGCTCCACCTCATCTAAGAAAAAATGGTAATCGCTAGAGCTTTTGGGACCAAAATCCCACGATATCACTTGTGGCAATCACAAGAAAAATGGAAGCAAGGACATTAAAACTTAAGGGAAGCATAAAGAAAAAAAATATCACTATTCTTGTAAACTCTAGAAGTACACACTATTTCGTGGATATCAATCTTGCAAAACAACTAAAGCTTTTTGTATACCCTATGAAGGATCTCATTGTTAAGGTCGTTGATGGTCCACAAATCAAAGGAATAGGAAGGTGCCAAAACGTTTCTGTACGGATAAAAAGCTTGGAACTACAAACTGGATGTTATGCTTTACCACTTAGTGGGGATGGACATGGTGTTATGGTGTTAGAAGCAGAATGGTTGATGAGATTGTACACCTAAGCCACAAACCTCCAAGAGCAATTTATGGAATTCAAATGGCAAGGGAAGAACTACAAATTATATGGGTTAGGAAGCCTACGCCATCCGCTAAAAGACCTCACAAATCTCACACTTCCACAACAAACAAGCCTCCCAAATATTCAACAACAAATCCAAAATCAAGATGACTCTCCACAATGGAAGACAAATTCATTCAGAATCGCTATGAGGGCAAAGCGTTTCTAAAGGGGAAGGCAATGTTACATACATTAATAATGATAACTAAGAAAGAGTAAAGATAGGGAATAAATAAATAAAGATATTAATATAATAATAAAAGGAACATAGTAAAGTAAATACATTAATCAAGAGACCTAACCTTTAATGAAAAGGTACCAAGGATAATGATAACTAGGAAAGAGTAAATACAGGGAATAAATAAATAAAGATATTAATATAATAATAAAAGGAGCATAGTAAAGTAAATATGTTAATCAAGAGACCTAACCTTTAATGAAAAGGTACCAAGGCCTCCCTTAGGAATATTTATACAGGTCTTTATCATTGTAAATAAATCATCTTATCATTCACTATTCATCTTATATATAATTTTATAATTTCTCATATAAATTCAGTAAATCAGCAAAAGTGAGCTTTTATGCTCCAAAGTTTTATCATAGAAAGTTCATTAAGAGTCAAAGTAGAATGTCGAAGCGCAGACTATAAATATATACATGAATATTGATTTTTATTAATGAGAATGTGTAGACTTATTTCCCTATGAAGGTCTAATATGGGTCTATAATCTATATCTTTATTTGTTGAGTATTTAAGCTTGTAAATCATATCTCTATTCTAACTTATTATAGACTATTGTGCTTAATCTGTAGAGTTCATGATGTCAATGAGTTGGACCCATTGCATCACCAGTTGCACCAGAATATTATCACCATCTAGTGGCAGTGACTTATGCACTTCCTCCTATATCAGCAAGTAAACAATATTTGATCATCCATCTTTGTTGGTGTCCTCTTCACCATCGGAAATCCTTTTGCACACCCTCTACATTGAGATCCTAACAAATTGCATATCTTTGTAATTAAGTTATGGCCATGCAAATTGAAATAACACTGAACAAGAAGACTAAGATAGTGAAAGGCAACATCCATATAAATGAAATGAAATGAAATTATTTTAATGTCCATCAATGACCAAAGTAGATTAATGGGAGTCTAAAGTACAAGTAACAATAGCAAGGACTTCCTAAAGCATCTTTGAAAACAATAAACAAAGAAAGATCAAAATAAAAAACTAAGAGGAGGTGAACCCAAATGGGTAAACCCTAGACCATCTAGCAAAGTTAGAAAACGTTTGCTTGGAAATTATGCTCTTGATTGCAAAACATCTGCTTGGAAATTATGCGCTTTGCCTTGTTTCACCTTGGTAATTGATATTGTGCCCTGGTAAGTGGTCACCCTTGGGGAAAGGTTTGCTACTGGGAGGTCTCCTTCATGAGTCATCGCACCATTCCCGATCATACTTATCACTTTCCACACTTCATGCTTTGCATCTCCTCATCTTTTGGGATTTTCAGGTGTACTGACCCAAGAAGGGATTGTACCTCTTTTCATGGGAAGAAGGGGATGAAGGCCCAAAGGCTTGTAGATGGCAAAAGATAAAAGCCAATAATAAACCTTCTAGATGCCCGCCCAAGGATCCCAAGGACAATGAAATGTCTCTCATAAGAAACTAATGGGACCCGTCAAATAAATTACAATCTTAAAATTCCAACCAAGGTAGAGCATGTGTGGGCAATGTTTTTCATGCTTAGGTAGAAGTCCCACACATTGTCTTCAACTTGGGGAAGCACAGTCTGACCAGGGTAGAGTCAAGGTGGGCAATGTTTTTCATGCTTAGGTAGAAGTCCCAGTTTGGCTTCAACCTGGAAACACTTTAAATTAATTAATGGCAATAAATGGGCTTGGAAAAAGGTTGCATTGAAAGCGAAGGTGCAGCACACCCTCTACAAAGGCACCCATAAATGAGATAATATGAACCCTTGCATGTCATGAACCCCGTGCCCAAAAGTCTTACCCCCATCCACTTCATCTTCTTTGCATGACTTAGAGAGGGTCCACCTAGGAAACACTCCATGACTTGAGGAATGACTCACCCAATAGGTCACTATGACAACCCTCCTGTACCTAAACTTGGCAAGTTGCATAGGGTCTTTGAGCACTTGTTTAATTTAAAAAAGTAGTTTTGATGGACATTTTTAGGTGGCTCTTGTATTAAATCTGATTTTACTTGGCATGGTACATTTGACTTGAGATCCTTGGAGGGCGTATTCACTTGTCTTTGCAGGACCGTGTTTGATGGATGTTTGTGGAGGAACAAGCCTAGCTTGGGCCTTCGTTGGGGCAGGAAGCCCACAGGCTAGATGCCATGACCCACACCTTGGGAGCAGCTAGATGATGAAAGTTTCCTTCCGAGGCATGAGAAGGCATCTTGGAAGATGAAACCTAGCCCCCCTTAGCCCAACGTTTGACCTTGGAAGGTCAAAACGTCCTCTTCTAGGGCTTGACGTCACATTTGGGGCAAGGGTTTGATGATGGTGGTGATGACTTGATAGAAGGTTGGCACACTTTGATGGGGAGAAACCCTAGCTCATGGAATATATGGCCTTTGGAGGCCCAACGAGTCCCTCACATTGCTCAATGACTTGCTCTATGTGGAAAAACGCCACCCCTACAGGGTATGACGTCATATTTTAGGGTTTTCTTTCTTGTATAAAATTAAAATTGAATTGTAAAGGGGCAATTAGAGGGGGTCGACCTCCCTAATTGTGTTTTACCCTAATGATATGTGGACGAATTAATTTTAAAGACCTCATATAAAAAGAGACCTAAGACATTTCATTTTAGGAGAACTCACTCTCTTGAGTGAGAGACTTGGCTGAAATTTTCGCCCTCCTTGGGCAATTCGCTACATTGGATTTTTGGTGTAATTTGTTCATGTATCTTCTTCTCTTGTGGATCAATGCTAGGTGCTATCTCTTGGAGGCTAATTCTTTGTAAGTGTGGTGGAATATCTTGTAAAAACTAGGGTTTACATTCATACCTCTTGGAATTGGTAAGATTTTCTGCAATTTGTATGTTATCTTGTTAATTTCATGGTTATCTTTGTTTAACTCTTGGAGAAGTATAAGGGCATACACCCTCCGTCAAGATATTTCGTTTCTCTTGCTATTAAATTCTTTTTTTAAAAAGGATTGCTACTGGAAGTAAAAGGGCTTACACCCCGGTAGAGTTTTATCCTTGTTAGGGTTTTCTTGCTCTAGGAAGTTAAAGGGCTAACACCGCGGTAGAGTTTTATCTTTGTTAGGGTTTGCTTGCTCTAGGAAGTTAAAGGGCTAACACCCCTAGAGAAGTAGTAAAACCTAACCTTACACAAGAGACTCCATCACCCAATTGAAGAAGGCACTAATCTATTGCACTAGAGATTGTATATTCATGCATTGGTAAACATGGATATTGATGTTTTGAATTGTTCAAGTGGCTAGATATTTTTTGCATGCTAAAGGATTTCTAATGCCCTGGGGGCGTCTTGTTTTGGCCAAGATCACTTATTGATGTAATAATATAAATATCCCTTTCTATTACCTTATTAAGATCTCCCATTGAGGGGAGAAGGTGATGAGTGGCTTCCAAGGAGTATCTGTAAGGAAGGAGTTAGTCAATGGAGATGCCAACACATATATGAAGCAAAATAGTCCAAAAGTACTAGCATTCCTTCATCCGAAAAGGCCCATGGAAGTTATCACCTCAAGGAACAAAGAGCTACTCTCAACTCGAGGCTAAATCATCCAAGGATTGGAATCTATGAAGATAGAAAATATCTCTTTAAACACTCTCAAGACAGAGGGAGTGTGCACCAAATTCAACTTGTACTATACTTTTAGGGGCGGTCCTTTTGCAACAAATCATGCACCATAGCATAATGGTCTAAATCCTCTCAACATGTGCTCAATCAACTGGTCCTATGTTATGGCCTCAAATTTCTAAGCCATAAAGAATAGTGTGTTTAATGATCATGTCAATAAGCTTCAACTTTGAAGGGATATTCGAAAAATGTATCTGAAAACATTGGCACTCAAGCACAAAATGTCATGACCCCTATCAATGTTATGACAGGAGGCCAACTTCAAATTGAGAGTAAGACCAGTGAACTAAACTCACTAGTAAAAATAGGTCATCGTGAACTCAATTGGTTCCTCGAGAAAGAAGATACAAAAATTGGAGAAAGTATCCTTAGAAGTATTGAAGACCATAACCTTAGCCTCGATAAAGTTGACCACAAGTTGAGAAAGCTCACAAAAGAGGACTAGGGCATATGTCTTCGTAAGACCTTAGGCAAAGATACTAGCAAGACCATATCATTAGCATAGAAGTCTACTATGATGAGGGCATGGTGTAAAGTGCAACCATCTTCCACATGCATGTTCTCCCAAGATAACTCCTCAAGCATATTGACGTAGATCCCAAAAGGAGATGGTGAGATGGGACACCCCTATGTAATGTTAAATTAAATATCGGATTATAATGGTCAATTAGATATTAGACATAGGCATTAGTAAAGTCACTTGGACTTTAGATCATTTATGCTTTATTTCACTTTAGTGTGTTTTTCTCTAGTCCATCCAACATTCATAAAGTGGATTGACTCGACTAGCTTGTAACCCTTTATAAGCTAGCTTGGACGATTCCATTGTCTTTTTTGAGTGTTACAAACACTGGGTAGTTTCTTTAGTTACCTTGACTAGAGATGCTTGGCCTTATACATGCAGAAGGCCCTCTGCCTCCGCTCCTCTATCCTCCAGCCACATCCACTACCTGAACCTGCCTCCATTTAGCAGATTACTTTCTTTTTCGCAGTGCTCCTGAATAGGGGCACCAAGTGGCAAACAAACTGAGATGACTCCAGATCAATGAGGATGTGGAGCTCTATACCCACCTCCGTGAGACCCCAGTGGCATCTCCAAACCAGACCTCATACTAGCCAACCATCACAATCGCTTGTTACCTCTCCAGGAGGTACCCTATATTTTTTCACTTGGCTACAAGTTAAATCCATGTAAACCATTGTGGATGATATTGTAATGGACTCCCAGACTTTGTACGGCCATGATCAGTCCTCGTCTCAATGTCTTTCATCCTAGATAGGATTGGAGGCCTTGGCATGGATCTATTGGGACACATGGTTGTGTGGAGCCATGAGTCTTATGTACGGGTGATTGCAGCTTGTGAGGCTGATCCGAAATGATCTTTGAAATGACTTGGTTAAGTATTTTGCATGTGTAAATTTACCAGTTAAGACTTAATAAGAAGGAGAAGAAGCTTAATGAAAGAAGTTGCATCAATATAAAGAATTCAAAACAACAAATGAACAATAATGACAGCAAACCATAACGCCAAAACTTGATAACGGAGTTCGACAAATTTGCCTACGTCTCCAAGCCTTTGTCTTCAGTGGGGGAGGCTTCCTTATTAATCTTCAATGCTTCAAAAATACATCAGAATTACATCAATTGGATTTCATGCCGGTGTCACTGTGTTCTACTCGACCTCAAGAATCCAACACAAGTGACAGCACTGAAAAAGACTGAGCGTAGCTCYCGAAAATGGCCTCCAAAGCTTCACTACCTCATTGGTTTTTCCTGCATAAAACCGATTGTTCTGAAGTTCTCTGCATAATCCGACMTGTAGCTGAGATGGTAAAACCTTTTGAATAATATAGAAAGGGGTCGAGAGGTCCAATCCCAACGAACCCACCTTTCTAGCCTTCAAATCTGGATTTTACACAGTGTAGGGATTTGAAATATGCTTAAAGTAACCATATATTAAAAAWTTTCGACCCACCAGTTTGCAAATAATCTCAAGTGCATATTATAAAAGATTTTATAACCATAAAATATGCAGTGCGTGATTTTCTATGGGTTAAAACCCATATAATATATGGTAAGTGGATTCGACCCACCTTTTTATGCACATAGTACTCATGGCATGGTTTTTTTAAATGGCACATGTTATATGGTTATAAAAAAACCACTTTATGATTTTGTGGCACATTATAATATATGACATAATATGTCATATTTTACAATAAAACGTGGTTTTCCCCCTTTTAATATGGTTTAACTACCACATAATCGTGGCATGCACAAACTTTGGAGTGGCACATATGTTTAGCCATAATATATGGCATATGATATGATATGCATAAAGTATGGGATTCGTGCCTTTTAAAATGGGGATATAACCATAATATCTCCACTTTATAAAATTAATTTGCCATGTGGTTTTAACAAGTAATATGAAACCACATCACCTGCCACATGTCATGCTGCCACTGCCACATGTCCTGCCCATAGAATGCCACATGTCCAACTCTGCCACTGCCACGTCAACCTTTGACTAGTTTGACTATTTTTTGTTGTTTATGCAGAACTTCAGACTGTGATAACTTTCACATACAGACTCCATTTTCGAAACTAATATACCGTYAGAATTAGCGCAACGATCTCTTTGCGATGGCACTGGTTTAGTCTGAATTCGAGAACTTTGAATTTTTCACCTTTTCAGATCCATTTTGGATCAGAGGCCTAGTTTGGTCCATGTCATGCACACCTATGTCTTCCCACATGGTTATTTTATATTGAGTCTRTATGCATCTCTTGGCCATGGTGCATTTATCATTCATAGTTCACAAAATGGCAATTTCACAAAGTGACCATCATCTCACATTTCCTGAGGTAGTTCACGAATCCCAATGCACAAGATCCCGTGGCTGAAAATACAACAAGGGCTCAGATTCACCATCTTCATGCATACTTGACATGCCACGTTGAAGTTTTTGAAAAAGGTCAGGTTGTAAGCAAAAATCAGTCGTCAAAGGGTCATGTAGACACATTTATCGGTAAGCGTGGCAAAAAGAGGGTCACTCCATGGCATGCAAGGATCATTTCAATGACAAAGGTGAAGTAAAGCTCGTCCCGGACAAAACCCACGTGGCGGAATTTTCCAATCTGGGGGTTGATACGGGGATCTGACAAACCAGGCTAAGGTAGCCATTAAAAAAAGCATATTGAAGAATATTTCCTAAAGAAATTAAAAAGGAAAATTATTTTATAAAGGCCACCCCCTTAATAACCATGGTAAAAGACAAATATTATATTATGCCACTAAGATGAGTTTTAACTCACAAAAGAGGGTGCATTTAAAGAGGGGGC
>JASDQU010712576.1:659-27358 GCA_032191745.1 Picea mariana | reverse complement strand
CTCGATAGAGGAGTTCTCTCTATGACTATACCTAGTTTTGGAAGGAGGATCTGGTGCTTAGTGTGCAGATCTCCTGTCCTATGCAAAGATCAAATATGTGGCTTAGTGCATAGGAGAAGATGAATGTAATATTCAGAAGAATAATAAAGAAGACAAAGTAGTTGGCGGATGTAACCCCACACTCGGGTGAACCATGTATATCGTGTGTCTTTGGTTGCTTTGTGCTGTGTTTTTTATGTTATAAATATGCTCTTGATTATTTTCTTATTATGTATGTTAGATAGATCTATTGATGCTTAATGCTTTATTTATGTTAATAATTAATGAATGTTATATCTATCTTAGTGTTATGTTCTAAATGATTGAAGTATCTTTATTGTTATTGAGTTGATATATCATAGGGTGAGTTATGTGATGTTAATGAAGCTAATGAACTAATGTATGTCACCATCTAAGTGTTGCTAGAATACTCTGTGAAGTGTTATTATCACATATTTGTCTCCCAGCTTGGTTACAGACACTTGAGTCCTATAACCCCCCCTGCTTCTACCTCGGGTGAGACTTCACCTGCTTCATAGGTGTTTCTGAAAGGGCCAGTAGTTAGGGTTTTGTTGGTGCATTATTTAAATGTTGAAACCTGGGTCTACCCCTATGCCTATAGTTGTGATGGAAGCATGTAGACGTTATGTATGCATGCACATCTATTTCTAGTCATGTTGATATGACAATCAAACTTCAATCAATGTCATTTTTTCATGGTGATATGATAATGGAACTTCAATCAATGCCATTTTGTTCATTGGTTTTTATATGTAAATAAAACTTCAATTTTCATGTCTTTAATTTATACACAAGATATCTTCCCATGAAGGATAAGCATAGAAACCACTCAAAGAATTTGCAATAATAAATCAACAATTATAATAATCTCTTACAAAGATGAAAAGATGAAACCTGCCAATGTTTCACCCTCAGTAATAACACATCGATTTTGTCGATTTTGTTCTCATTCTTCATAGGATTATTCTTCATGATTATTTTCATTCTTACCTTTTCGCTTTCCTCCAGGACCAATCTTGCTATAGGTTCCTTTTCCCTTCGAGAAAGAAACATTCAAAATAGAATCCTACCATAGTATCCATGCCTACTTAATGTTTCATAGTCTATGGTGGATTTTCCTCATCCTTCATGTTTAACTAAAACAAACAAGACCATGTAGACTGTAAGGTTTATCACTTCAAAAACTTCAAAAACTAACTCATGTACAATTTCAATAACACAAGACGATTCAATACTCCTACTAAGAAAAGAGACCAAACAAGAAAATTAATGGTATTAGGGTGCTAAAAATGTTAAGATGAGTGATTATCTTTCTCTCCAAAGTCTCTAACTAAATCAAAATGCATTGGATAGATAGAGGAAGTTAAAGATTGTATGTAAAAAAATTTCATAGTTGCACAATATAAAGTATTTCTTATGAGCATGCTATGTATGTGACCCATTTTCTAAAACACGTGTCCTTCTAAGAATAATAAACATCTATAGATAAGTAGGTGACAGGGTTGTATGCCTCCTGGTGTATCATCAATGTATTCATCTAGTTGGTCCTCCACACAGTGTACCCCTCTATTATGGGGAAATTCCCCCTAAACTTGGTATAAGGAATAGGCAGAGAGATAAGTCCTTTAAACTAATGGCTGATATCTAATACACCCCAAAACAATCTAGACTAAGTGATAAGAGAAAGAGAGAAGAGAAGGTTAATGAGTGCACCTTCAATCCTTATGGTTGATATAGACCTCTTCCACTATTTGTTTCCTCTTACATCATAGATCTCCTCACAAAGTTGACCTGAAAGGCGTTAAGAATACAATGCAACAACATATACAATGTCTAATAATCACTTAAAAGCCTAAACATAGACATAAATGATCCATTTAACAAGAACATATACAAATAGAGTTTTGGGACAAATATAATCTCTTTTATTTAACTTGAAGATAAAAGGTTACAAACTTTTCTTGCGACCACCGCTCTACGAACCAAGTCTGGGCTCCTTGGTTATGGCTCCAGGTGCACCAATCTCACATATAATTCTCACAACTAACATACCATTAAGGGGAGAAGGAAGGGTTGCATAGGAAGAATGGATGAAAGGAAAAGATGAGGCTAAAACTCAGAGAAAGATACAAATATTGGGAAATGAGAGGGAAATGATTTTAGTAAAGTTTTCTTATTCTCTTGTTCATATGTCCAAATGAATCCCCAAGACCTCTTTTTATATGATAAAAATATGGTTATTCGGTTTGGGGATGGGATACAAGGGGTAAAATGTTTAGGAAACCCTCCATAGTCCATAAACTCCACCGGAATCTGTGCAAATTTATATTTTTTGCAACTTTTAAAGGTAAACGTTGGCTACTTAGCATGAAAAAAGTGTTTGTATGCATGCTAAGTATCATGCAGCATGCATGTGTATGTAGGCTATTTGTAAATCAGGACACGTACATTTTTCAAAAAATGGTTTTTTAGAAGGAAAACTCAGCAACGTTTTTGGAAAAGTATGCAATTGAATTAGCCAATGTATTGGATGCTTGTATGTGGAATTTTTTGACTATAACAGATGCCCCTCAATGTGTAAGGTTAGAAGATAAATTGATAGACAAAATCCATGACGATGTATTTACACAGTGGGAAGGTACAAATTCGAGTGAGCCTCAGATGAGTGTTAGTGAGCGTGTCATCTGTAAAATAATGATAATGTCTCTGAGGTGGGCATACCCAGGCTAAAGATAAACTAAGCATGGATGCCAATCAAGTACACTACAGATCAATGTCATATAAAATAATCATGACTAAAAGACAAATATGAATTTCTATATAAAGTGTATCCTCAAACAATACATAGTGGATCTACATCTCAAAATCATATAAAGATATACAAGTATAATGGGATATGCATCCTCACGAAGAATCAACACATGTGGCTAGAGATGAGAACTTCATAGCTTGAGAAACAACTTCAATATCTTTAAAACTCAGGTAGTATTACAATAGGATTGTAAGACTCACTACTATGAGGTCTTCAACATGTCGTCGGGGAAAGAATGGAAGATCTCGATTATTAGGTACAAAACTTCATTGATTCTGAATTTGAACTTGACTGGACTCTCGAGATGACCGAATCATGAAATTTAAGAGATCAACTATAGAATGGCTGACTCAGGTTGCATAAAAATTCCTTTGGACAAAAGGAGCAAAAGATTATGAGACTTGGGAAGTATATTATTGACATAAGTTTGTGCCATAGGAGGCACCACAAACTCTCTATATGTTTCAAAGAGTAACCAAACGGAGGAGGACACAACTCCATGTAACAAGAACAAATTCCTAAGATCATACTAGATCCCAATGCTTGCAGAAAAAACAAATGGATGTGCTTTGTCCAAGGGATGCTATCTTGCTATCGATAAAAGAGAAAGTATATATTGTCCTCTCTTTTAGTAATATTTGATTTTTTTGTCTTTTTTCAAATTTTTAACGAACTTTGAAAAAGAATAAAATAATGCTACATTACAAAGGAGGAACAAGTCTCATGGGCAAGAAAACTAGTTCCAAGCGCATGGAACAAACTTATGCTCAATCTTAGGAGACATGTGTAGGATAAGGACACTCAGGAAAATTCCTGTAGGGGTCGAGGTGTCAGATCACAAGGGAAAAAAAGCTACGAGGCTTTCACCTAAGGAATGATTATAGTTTTAGTAATAGCATCATGAAGCCGACATTAGGAAAAAGACACAAGGATGCGACGTTCTATGTGATTACATCTTGACACAACAAGACTCCTTTCATGTAAAATTTTTACAAGCCCAGAGAAAGTAATCCCGGTGGTTTTTCACTTTAAGAGAGTCTGAAAACCACTAAAAGAATACTTCAGAGTAACATTTTTAGTAAAGTTAGTCTCCGAGTTTTGAAAACGAATAAAATCATACCAAGGAGAACTCTTTTAGTCATTAGGACTAGAGTATTAATTTTTTGTAGTTATTCCATCCAGTTCAGAAAAGGGTTAAACATATAGCGAAAGGATGTCTCTTCAAAACCATTTTAACGAGTGTGATAGAGACAAGATCACTCAACTATATTTGAATTTCCAGGATTCTGAAAAGATCTTAACTATGGACTCAATGTCTTTTTTGCAATTTAGTCCCCTCAGTCCAAAAAGTATAAAACATAACTTAGGATAACTCTCCCATTGCGACAAGTCTCCCGAGGTGTAAATTTTTCTTGGGTAATCTATTGGCCGAAAAAGGGTTAAACTTATGGCAAATAGATATTGCTTCTGGACCAATTAACGATTCTAAAAGGAACAAGGTCACTCGACAATGTTTTCATATTTAGGGAGTATGAAAAGAGCTTAACTATGGACTCCAAGGGATTTCCATTTTTGTAGATAATCCCCAAGGCTCGAAAAAGAGATAAACCAAAACCAAGGAGAATGGTCCTTTCTTGTAAATTCAGTCCCCCAGGTTCGAAAAAATTTTAAACTTACACTTGAGAATACTCTTTTAGCGAAACGTAGCTCCTAGGGTGTACATTTTTCATAAAAATAGCCATCCGGAACGAAAAAGGGGTAAACTATCTTTAGATAGATGTGCCTTCAAATTTGAGTTCGACGAGGATGAAGGGAAATAAGATTGTTCGATAATCATTTCAATTTTTAGAGATTTTGAAAAGGGATTAAAAAAGAATCCATGGGGGATTCTATTCTTAAGTACTCTGAACGAGACCGAAAAGAATAAATAAATTCTTGTTAGATGTTGTTTTTGAAGTTTAAGGGATCTTGAAAGACAACAAACCATGCTCTTAGGGAGTCCTTTAGATATAGGCCAGAAAATATGAAGAATAATGAGGCTTCAACACACAATCATGGAGGGACTAAAAGGACTCCCAATCCTATGGAAAACTCATAGCATAGATTCCAAAATGCAGTAAAGGATATGCTTGGGGAATCCATGTAGAGGGAGGACGTACCACCTAATTATGACACTTCTAAAGAAATTGGCACAGACCCCAACCCTCGAGTCAAGATCTGCTCAGGATCATTCCAAATTCTCCTTAAGCCAAAGCGGCTTCTTTGGCTCCCTACTGAAACCTTTAACAATTCAATCCATAGGTATTGGTGAAACCTCGCCTTAAGCAACTAACACCAAGGATGAACCTTACACTTCCATATGACCAGGACCTGGTCCCTACACAAGCGTCTTTGGCAACTCCCGTGTTCATGGTTGAAGACCCTCGACTTCTCTTCACCAAACATTGATACCTGAGGTGCGATGGGGTATGGCTCCTTTCCTTATCAACGCCCTTCACACATAACCATCAGCTACGGATAAGTACTAGTGCCTCTTACAACTCGCGACCTCACAAGTTGGAATGTTGAACATTGGCACTCTCCCTTTGCGAAACCCTAAGAGGCGATGGTTGACTTCCTTTTTGCGCTTCTCGCAACTCACAATCTCGCAAGTTGAAAGGTTGAACCTCCAGGACCTTCTTTTACGAAACTCCGATGCACAAAAGTCAAAGAAGGTTTGACTCCTTCAGCACTTCTCGAAACTCACAACTTCACGACTTGAATTTTTGAGCCTTTGTGCTCCTTTCTTACGAGAATCCGAAGCATAAGAAGTCAATAGGGTATTGACTCCATTTTCAAATGACATGTGTCCACCACCTGTCACCACTTCTTCCTCTCTCCGAGTGTCTTATCATCACACCACCTGTCAACCACATGGTTCCCACCAAGTAGACATACCACGTGTTGCACGAACCCTTGCAACTCACAAGCTCGTGACTTCTACAGTTGAAACTAATTCCTCCCAACTTCCAAAACCACGATACGCGATATAGTGAAGAGGTTCTGATTGGAGAGTTGCTCCTACTTCTCCCTATTCGGGACTTCACACAACCAAAGGATTTGGTCTATCCTCCGAACTCACGATATGCGATACTCACGAAGGTTCATATCTGACAGTCCTCCCATGGTTTGGATCCAACGGTCTAGATATCTTCCTCTGCTTCTCGCAACTCGAAACTTTATGACTCCAAGAGTTTGCTCTTCCACCTCCAAACTCACGAATTCCAAGTTCGCGAAATGATTCAATGACCCAAACTGACCATGATCGATGGTCTTTGTTGATCCTTGACACCAACGTAATGGGATTGTCTGGCCCTTATCCACCTTGCAACTCCTCTGGATCCTATGGTCCTCGCAACTTCGTGAATTCTCCACTGAGATTTCTGACAGTTCGATTTCTTCCTCTATGACTTCTACGAGACGAACTGGTGTTGTCCCTTCTTAACTTTACTTCTACTGGATGTCTTCGACTCTCATCTTCCTTTGAAGTATTTTGATCCCCGTCCTCCTTTGAAGTATTTCGATCCCCGTCCTCCTTTGAAGTGTTCAAAGGTGTTATCCCTCCTAAACTTTTCTCTTGTAAACTCAAGCCTCCAAAATGGTTCCTTCTCGCACTCCTTGCGACAATCTTTCAAATAATCCTGGGTATTTGATCTTTCAACTCTGTGCACTTTCTGCAACAACAGTCTTTCTCTTTTCAACCTTAGTTGATAAGTTATAAGGCTTCAACTGGCCTGCACACACCTTTCACGACTCCTATTCTTCACTTGCACTTTTGTTGGAATGAGAACAACGGTATCCCTCCTAATCGTTTTGAGATAAAACTCAGAACCCTTGTCAACGCACACCTTGCAGACATTTCACTGCACTCCTTGCATGAACTTCTCTCACTCAGGAAGAAAAATAATTGAAACTCATTCTGTCTCTCTCTCTCTTTCAAACTTCAAACATTCAACATGAAATCATACATTCAACACAGTATTAAAGCAAATGCATAACAGAGAGAATAAAACAATTATAAGCATACCATTCAGCATATGTAAATAATAAACATCGTAACACCATGAAATTTGAGTCAAAGCTTCATATATTAACTCAATTGCTTCTATACATGGGTTATTCTCTACATCTCTCTGCTACAACTCTTTTCTTCTGTTCTATGCTAATGATACAACAACAACTACTATGATTCAAAGGTGAGGGTGTCTATATCTGTTCCCTCCTATGTTGTAACTGTCTAATCTATGAATTCAAAACTACCTACTTTCATTAACTAGGCTTAAATGCCTTTTACATTGACAGATGAGAGCAAATCACTCAATATCTGTTTACAACAGCTAGATATAAATGCA
The DNA here is from genome assembly GCA_032191745.1 of Picea mariana. Classification (NCBI taxonomy): domain Eukaryota; kingdom Viridiplantae; phylum Streptophyta; class Pinopsida; order Pinales; family Pinaceae; genus Picea; species Picea mariana. Next base: position 20,095 of record JASDQU010712576.1, on the reverse strand, counting down.
AGTACACTTCTAGCTACTACATTAATATCCGCTTCTTAATCTTTCAAAAACATTTCAAAACGTGGAAAATTTATGTTGTGTTTTTCCCAGCTGGCTTCTGCTTTCAACCCCGCTTGGCTGCTGGTGATGCTCCTGCATCATACTCCCTCGCTTGAAAATTTTCATGAACTCCTATTCATGATTTCTTGCACGGTCTGTCCATGCTTCTAAATTTCTGCTTCATCTTCCCAACTGGCATCTTCAACTGGATGTCCCTTCCATTTGACCAAATATTCAAAATACTCTTTTCTCCTGGTCTTCTTTCTAACCCTCTTGTCAATTATACTTTCCATTTGTGGCTTTTTAGCTACAAGAATTTGTTTTGTGCACTGAAATTCTTTCTATTCATCTTCTTCTCCTGCTTCTTCAGCTCTGTAAGGGTACAAATCTGGAACATTGAATATCGTTGAGATTCCGACCCCATCGGGTAATTCAATCTCATATGCGTGCATCCCAAATTTCCTTATGACCTTGTACAGTCCAATATTTTTCATCTTTAGTTTATTATATGTTCCCCTTGGGAATATTTCCTTCCTCAGATGTGCAAGAATCAGATCACCAACTTCAAATTGAAGTTCTCGCCTGTGTTGATCTGCTCTGTGCTTATACTCTTGGCTTGAACTCTGCAATCACTTCTTGATTCAGTTGTGAAGCTCCTTCATTACTTCTGCAAATTCTTCTGCACTAGCACTTCTGAATTCATTTTGTTTTGAACCTTTCAATTCAGAAACTCCCCTTGGCTGCATTCCATAAACTATTTGGAATGGACTCTGCCCTGTGCTTGTATTAACTGAATCATTGTAAGCAAATTCCGCCTGTGGCAGAATGTGATCCCACTGAATGCGGTGTTCAGTCACTCATCTCCTGAGTAAATCTCCCAAGCTTTTGTTCATGAATTCTTCCACAAAGTCCTCCAGAAATGTCCAATGAACTTGGTATCTCAATCAGAAACAATACTCCTTGGCAAACCATGAAGTCTAACGACTTCTTTAAAAAGCAGGTTCGCAATATGAGTTGCGTCACTGGTTTTTTGGCATGGTATGAAATGTGCCATCTTGGAAAATATGTCTACCACTACAAAGATTGAATCACATCCTCTCTTGTTCTTGGAAATCCCAATATGAAATCCATGCTTACTGCATCCCACGAAATTTCTGGTATGGGTAATGGTTGATAAAACCATGTGTTCTACCTTTTCCCTTTTGTGTGCTGACAAATATTGCATTTGTCGACAAATATCTTAACATATTTCCTTATCCCTAGCCAAAAATATCAGCCATTCAACTTTGAGAATGTCTTATCATGACCGAAGTGTCCAGCCAATCCTCCACTGTGTTTTTCCTTCAACAGATTCTCCCTCATGGAGCATTTTGGAATACATAGTTGATTTCCCCTGAATAATAATTCATCCTGGATCATATACTCGGTCCATTGGATTTTGTCCCTGAGAACTAGATTCTCAGATGCCTCATATGCCTCCTTAAAATCTAGGTCATCCTTGTACATTTCTTTGAGGTTATCAAAACCCAAAGTTTTGACTCTGAATTCCTGCATAAGCAAACATTTCCTGCTCAAAGCATCAACAACTTTGTTAGCAGTTCCAAAAATATGCTTAATCACAAAAGTAAAATTCTGCATGAATTCAACCCATTTAGCATGCTTTTGGTTCAACTTCTTCTGTTGAGTCATGAATTGTAAAGCGTGATTATCACTGTACAAAACAAACTCTTTGGGAACCAAATAATGTCTCCATTTCTTCAGTGCTTGTATGACTGCATAAAATTATTTGTCATATGTTGAGTATTTAACCTTCGCTTCATTCAATTTCTCACTGAAATATGTAATCGGCATGTCGTCTTGGCTCAAGACCGCCCCTATTGCAAATCCACTCGCGTTACACCTGGCCTGAAATGTCTTGTTAAAATCTAGCAAAACCAGAATTGGTTGTTCCGTGATCTTCTTCTTCATCATATTGAAACTTTTCTCTGCTTCCTTTGTCTAGTGAAAATATTTGTGTCTTTTCTTCACCGTATCCATCATTGGTGCGCTAATTCCACTAAAATTTTGAATGAATTTCTTGTAGAAACTAGCCAAACCATGGAAGCTTCGAACTTCAAACACACCTTTCGGCGATGGCCAATTCTTAATCGCATTTACCTTTTTTGGATCCATCTTAAACTCATTTGAAGAGACAACAAAACCCAAGTAAATAAGTTTTGCTCTCATAAATGATGATTTCTTCACATTGATCAACAATTTCTCCTACTGTAATCTCCTCATTACTGCAGCTAAATGTTTTAAGTGCTTTGCTTCTGTTTTGCTGAAAATTAATATAACATCAAGATATACAATGACGAATTTCCCTATGAAATCCTTCAGGACTTTGTTCATCAATCTCATGAAAGTATTGGGTGAATTCATTATTCCAAATGGCATAACAATCCATTCATACAACCCTTCATTCGTCTTGAATGTTGTCTTCCATTCATCACCTTCTCTCATTTGAATCTGATGATATCCGCTTTTCAAATCAATCTTTGAAAAAAATATTTCTCCACTCAAGAAATCCATCAAGTCATCCATCCTTGGCAATGAAAATCTATATCTTATGGTAATATTATTGATTTCCCTTGAGTCTGTACACATCCTCTAGCCTCCATATTTCTTTGGGCTGAGCATTGTTGGAACAACGCATGGACTCAAGCTCTCTCTAACCAATCCTTTGTCCATTAAGTCCTGGACTTGTCTCTTGACTTCTTCATTTTCTTGCGGTGTCAATCTATACGCTACTTTTTTTGGTAAACTGGCTCCCGGTATAAGATCAATGTGATGTCTTATATTCCTGATCGGTGGAAATGAACAAGGTAGTTCATCCACTACTATATCAACAAATTCTTCCAGCAGCTTCTGGATTTCCTCTGGTAAATCATCTATCCTTGTACTGGTCAAAACAACTCTGGGCTTCCTGACCATAATAAATTGTGTGTATTCCTTCTTCTTAACCTCCTTAAGAAGTTCCTTTCCACTCATGAGAAGTATAGTGTTTCTCACCTCTTTTTTCACTTATTTATCCTTAATTAGCAGCAACATGTGAGTCCTACCATTTTTTTCCGGGGTGTACATGTTCTTTCTCCCATCATGAACCACGTTCCTATCATATTGCCATGGTATACCCAGCAATAGATGAAAAGAATCCATGGGAATGACATCACATAATATTTCATCCTTATATCCTCCTATTTTAAATTAAACTAAACATTGTTTAGTAACATTTACCTGATGTCCTTTTTGTAGCCACGAAACTCTGTATGGGCTTGGATGTACGATAGTCTCCAGCTCTAGATTTTCTACCATCTCTATAGATACGAGATTGTCTATGCTACCGCTCTCCACTATGACCTTACATACCCTGTCTTTGGTTTTGCAAGCAGTCTGAAACATACTATTTCTTTGGGCTGGGTTCTTTGCCTCTTTCTCTGGCTTAAAGAGAACTTTCCTCATCATTAAGGATCTTCCGCCCTCAGCATCTTCTGCCTCAACATTTCGTCCTTGAGCTTCAACAATGTGATTTTCACCACCATCTTTCTTCTTATCTAAACACTCATAGGATTTATGTCCGATCTTTCCATAGACAAAGCATTTTACTTCACCACCTCTGCCTCTTCCTCTTCCTCTAGCTCGAGGAAAAGTATTTCTATCAGCATATTGTCTTCCCTGTGAGATTCCCCCTCTTTCAGGTTGAGGTTGAGGTTTCTTCCCTTCTTCTTTAGATTTATGAGTCCTATCTTGGGCAATTGTTTTGCCTCTGGCTTGAATTTTACCTTGACCTCTTTGACCTTGCTTTCGGCTCAGCTNGTAGAACTCTTCAGTGTATTCTTTCACTGACATCAACTTCTGTCTCAAATTTTGCATCCACTGAAACAGAGGGATTTGATAATCCTTGGGTATGAATTTGGATTTCATCTTTGCAACCATTCTATCCTAGCTTTTGATTTTCTTCTTGCCTTTGCAGTGTCTGTTGGCCTGCAGTTCATCCCACCATAGTGATGCATGCCCTTTAAGTCTAGTGACGAAATCTTTGACTTTCTTGTCTTCCTTGACATCCTCATAGTCAAAGTATTTATCCAGAGCTCTAATCCAGTCTAGAATCTCTTCAACATCCAAGTTTCCCTCATACATGGGAATCTGCATTTTTTCTCTGGCACCTATCCTTGCAACAACCCTGAATAGGCATTCACCCGCAACTTCTTCTCCTTCGTGTTCAGCTTCATTTTCAATTTCATATTCGCTGATATCCCCAGCATCAATTGTGTGCCTCTGTGTTGTCTCCATGGTATCAAGCCTAGCACGTAGTTCGCGCATTTCTCTCTCCACTGTTGGATTAGGCATCGATCTGTCTCTTCTCCTCGGTGGCATGGCTATAAAATTTCTCCTATTTTCTCTGCTACAAAAAGCAGAGAACTTGTTCTGATCTCTGATACCACAACTGGTGTAGACCCCAAACCTCAGGTCAAGATCCGCTCAGGATCGTTCCAAATTCTCCTTAAACTGAAGCAGCTTCTTTGGCTCCCTACTGAAACCTTTAACAATCTAATCCACAGGTCCTGGTGAAACCTTGCCTTAAGCAACTAACACCAAGTACAAGCCTTACACTTCCATATGACCATGACCTGGTCCCTGCACAAGTGCCTTTCGCAACTCATGTGTTCATGGTTGAAGACCCTCAACTTCTCTTCACCAAACACTGATACCTGAGGTACGATGGTGTATGGATCCTTTCCTTGTCAACACCCTCCACATGTAATCGTCAACTAGGGCTAACTACTAGTGCCTCTCACAACTTGTGACCTCGCGAGTTGGAATGTCGAACTTTGGCACTCTCCCTTTGCGAAACCCCGAGAGGCGATGGTTGACTTCCTTTTCGCACTTCTTGCAACTCGCAATCTCGCAAGTTGAAAGGTTGAACCTCCAGCCCCTTCTTTTATGAAACTCCGAGGTGTGAAAGTCAGAGAAGTTTTGACTCCTTCAGCACTTCTCAGAAGTCAAAACTTCGCGACTTGAATTGTTGAGCCTTTGTGCTCCTTTCTTATGAGAATCCAAAGAATGAGAAGTCAACAGGGTGTTGACTCCCTTTTCAAACGACATGTGTACACCACTTGTCACCACTTCTTCCTCTCTCTGGACGTCTTATCATCGTGCCACCTATCAACCATGCAGTTCCCACCAAGCATACATACCACGTGTTGCATGAACCCTCACAACTCGCAAGCCCGTGACTTCTGCAGTCGAAACTAATTCCTCCCAACTTCCGAAACCCCGATACACAATATAGTGAAGAGGTTCTGATCCAATGGTTGCTCCTACTTCTCTCTATTCAAGACTTCACACAAACAAAGGATTTGGTCTATCCTCCGAACTCATGATATGCGATACTCGCAAAGGTTCAGATATGGTGGTCCTCCCGCAGCTTAGACCCAACGGTCTGGATCTCTTCCTCCGCTTCTCGCAACTCGAAACTTTGCGACTCCAAGAGTTTGGTCTTCCACCTCCAAACTCACGAACCCCGAGTTCGCGAAATGATCTGATGACCCAAATTGACCACGATCGATGGTCCTCATTGATCCTTGATGCCAACGTAATGGGTTTGTCTGGCCCTTATCCACCCCACAATTCTTCTGGATCCTACGTTCCTCGCAACTTCATGAATTCTCCACTGAGAATTCCAGCCCTTCGATTTCTTCCTCTATGACTTCTGCGAGATGAATTGGTGTTCTCCCTTCTAAAATTTACTTTTATTGGATGACTTCGAGTCTTGACTCCCTTTTAAGTATTTTGATCCCTGTCCTCCTTTGAAGTATTCAAAGGTGTTATCCCTCCTGAAATTTTCTCTTGTAAATTCAAGCCTCCAAAAGGGTTCCTGCTCGCACTCCTTGTGGAAATCTTTCAAATACTTTTGGGTATTTGATCTTTTGACTCTGTGCACTTTTTGCAATAGCAGTATTTCTCTCTTCAACCTTAGCTAATAAGTTCTAAGGCTTCAACTGGCCTACACACACCTTGCACGACTCTTGTGCTTCACTTGCACTTTTGTTGGAATGAGAACAATGGTATCCCTCCTGATCTTTCTGAGATAAAACTCAAAACCCTTGTCAACGCACACCTTGTGAATGTTTCACTGCGCTCCTTGCAGGAACTTCTCTCACTTAGGAAGAAAAACAATTGAAACTCATTCTCTCTCTCTCTCTCTCTTTCAAACTTCAAACATTCAACATGAAATCATACATTCAACAAAATATTAAAGAAAATGCATAACAGAGAGAATAAAACAACTATAAGCATACCATTCAGCATATGTAAACAGTAAACATCGTAACACCATGAAAGTTGAGTCAAAGATTCATATATTAACTCAATTGCTTTTGTACATGGGTTCTTCTCTATAGCTCTCTGCTATAGCTCTTTTCTTTTGTTCTATGATAATTATACAACAACAACTACTATGATACAAAGGCGAGGGTGTCTATATCTGTTCTCCCTCCTATTCTCTAACTGTCTAATCTATGAATTCAAAACTACCTACTTTCATTAACTGGGCTTAAATGCCTTTTACATTGACAGATGAGAGAAAATCGCTCAGGATCTGTTTACAAAATCCAAATATAAATGCAATTACACTTCTAGCTACTACATTAATATATGCTTCTTAATCTTTCAAAAACATTTCAAAACGTGGAAAATGTGTGCTGCGCTTTTCCCAGCTGGCTTCTTCTTTCACGCTCGCTTGGCTGCTGGCGATGCTCCTGCATCAGAAACATAGAAGGTTATGTGTCTCCCTTCGGTGGTATCAGTCCTATGGAAAAGAGGAAAAAGTAAACAAAATGTAATATGAAAGGTGATGAGAACCTAACTTATACACTAGTGTTGAAAAAAAAAACTTCACCATGAGATGATGTGAGTGTAACCCAACTCATAAAACACCAAACCAAAATAAATAAAATCATAAGAACAACCCAAAACTCCCCCAAAAAGAAATTCAAGAACCCACCAAGAGAAGAATAGGTAAAAAAGGACCAAACTGGAGTAAAAAGAGCCAAAATATTCTATAAATAGGGGTAGCTGGCTCATTTTAACCATTGCAAATTGGAGCCCGCAGGGGTGTAGACCGATTGGAAAGTGTCTTGTAAATGGAAGGAAATGTAAAAGGGAGGTCTCAAGTTCAATTCTCACCCCGATTTACCCGTTCCCCATGCTTGTGGTATGTGTTCACACACCTGCAGGTTATAGAGGTAGCAGATGGGAATTGACCCCGTGTCACGTGAGTAATAGAACTGTGAGTTTTCGATTCCGCCATTCACAAATAAAAATAAAAATAAAACCATTGCAAATTGGAAAATAAGAAAGAAGTCAAAAATCCCTCTTCCTTAAAACGTGGATTCAAGGAGCTATGGTGGAGGTAAATTCTTCAAACCTGAACCAAGTAAGTACAAATTACCTCTCTCATCATATCAGTTCATCATTTGTTGTGTATTTATTTTTTTAGAGGGTGCGCGCCCTAGGAAAAAAATAGGTCTGCATGTACGTGGACTATCCAAACTCAACATGCATATATACATGGGAAAAGTAAAACTTAGTATGCGTATATATGCGTATTTCTTAAAACAAACTGCATACATCTCTTTAAAGCCTTCATACAATCAAACAAGGGACTAACCTCAAAACAATTTTATGCAACATGATGTATGTTCACTGGCGAGAGAGAGAACAGGCGGAGTTAGACATCTTCATCGAAGAGGATCCAGGGGCCATTGGCCCATTTCCATGCCAAAGTAGTGTGTTATCTGGAAGTTATTTCAGTGCCAATTCATGAGGGAATAACCTAGGCTATTGAATCATTTGATAGAGTATTGGCAGACCTTCATGCTAGAGAGACAATCATCGACTTTGATTATCGAGGATATATAATTTTTGACTGACCTCTCCAAGAGGGGGGAACCGTTGAACTTGAGGAATCTTCCTCCAGGACCACACAACATACAGGACTGCATTGGTATGTACTGCGAGGCTCACACTGATAAAGTAGGATCTCAGGTGCGAATTCATAAGATCACAAGCCTCAACCTGTTGAGAGTACTTAACATGATTGGGAGGATCACTGGATATCGAACACTTGATCAGGATTAACGTGAATAGATGCATTGTACAACTCAATGTATACACGCCACCATATTTTTTGTAGCATTGCGATGCTCAATTGTATGAAAAAAAACTGACTGACTATTGAAGAAGAACAAACAAGAACTTTGGTTTTGGGACCGTGTTGTGCACTTTCCTTTTCGATAGAGTTCCAATCCTTATCCCGTGAGAGACAGTACGGGGACCTATTTCCTCCTTTCTAGAATTATGAAGGTGGGAATCTTTGAAGCCTTTATAGGGAGCAAGGAGAGTGCAAGAGGCATTCAATGACAATTTTTTTGAAAGGTGGGCCTGTCAAATTCTTGTGATCAAAGACTATCCCTATGCAAGGATTAGTTTACTGAGGGATCTTGATGTGTTAGTGCCCCCTTGTGAGAAGTACAAATACATGGGTACACATTACTTTTTATATTTTAAAGTTATTTTATTTTTATTTTTTAAATATTATCCTTTTTATGGTAATGTCAAAGTACTAACTTAGTAATATTTTATATACATACATGGGACTAGTATGACCAACCAACTTCTCAAGGAACATGAGTCATCCTCGAGAGGATGTCGGACTAGCTACACTGGGAGGACCAACAACCATGAGAGGGCCACCAACCCGAGAGGCTGAGAGAGTATTGAGACGAGTTGAGAGGAACCTAAAATATCTCACACATCCAATGTCGATGGCAGAGATTGAGGACTTAACCTTGGCCATGCACCTGCATGTTGTAGTGGTACCCAAGACTTGGGTTCAGTTGTTCTGATGTCTTGTGAACGTCGTATTTCATTACACTAAGTCCAAGAGGCCTAGTCCATAACTATCACTAGACCTGATCTGTGCTAAGGGAACTCTTTTTGTACTCTCCTATGTAGTAAGGGCTTGAGCCCGACGACATATACTGACTCTATTTGAGGATTTACAACCAAGTTTTGTATTTATGACATTATTTTTGGACATATTATTATATATTTACGTGTTTTTTCCTTATGGATAAAACATTATGTACAAATGTATTTACATATGTGTGTATGTGCGTGCTTTTACTTTTATGCATGCAAAATATACAATTCTAATACATTATTATCCAACGTATCAATTAGTTGATTAGATATCCTAGGAACATTCATATAAGTAATATAAACAAAATAACATTCTAAGAGAGGTACTTGTTGACGCTTGAATCCGTCAACACCGAAATGACAACCTCACGAGGATGTAAATCCTCTCGTGTTTTTAAAGATGTGGTTCTCTTATTTAATTCTAGATTTTCTAAGGATTCTAAATATTCAGAATATGCAACTTTGCATAATTTTGTCGTGGTAATCAAATAAATAAAATATTGCAAGATGTGGGACCAGTACGACCAGCCGACTTCTCCAGGACCATGCATCATCCTTGAGAGGATGTTAGACTAGATAAAATAGGAGGACCAACAACCGTGAGAGGGCCACCAACCTGAGAGGATGAGAAAGTATTGAGACAAGTGGAGAGGAACCTAACATCTCTCACTCGTCCAATGTTGATGGTAGAGATTGAGAACTTAACCCTGGCCATATAGCCGCATGTTGTAGTGGTACCCAAGACTTGGGTTCAGTTTTTCTTACGTCTTGTGAACATTGTATTTGATTACACTAAGGCCAAGAGGCCTAGGCCATAACTATCACTAGACCTCATATGTGCAGAGGGAACTCTTTTTGTACTCTCTTATGTAGTGAGGGATTGAGCCGAACGATGTATAATGACTCTATTTGAGGCTTTATGACCCAGTTTTGTACTTATGACATTATTTTTGGACATATTATTATATATATACATGTTTTTTCCTTATGGATAAATCATTTTGTAAAAATTTATTTACATATGCGTGTATGTGTGTTATTTTACTTTTATGTGTGGGAAATATACAATTATAATACATTATTATCCAATGTATCAATTAGTTTATTAGATATCATAGGAACATTCATATAAGTAATATAAACAAAATATCATTCCAAGAGACGTACTTGTTGATGCTTGAATCCATTAGCACCGAACTGACAACCTCACGAGGATGTAAATCCTCCCGTGTTTTTAAAGAGGTGGTTCTCCTATTTAATTTTAGATTTTCTAAGGATTCTAAATTTTTAGATTATGCGAATTTGCATAAGTCCGTCGTGGTAATCAAAGAAATAAAATATTGCAATATGTGGGACCAATACAACCAGCCAACTTCTCCAGGACCATGTGTCATCCTCAAGAGGATGTCAGACTAGCTACAATAGGAGGACCAACATCCGTGAGAGGGACACCAACCCGAGAGGCTGAGAGAGTATTGAGACGAGTGGAGAGGAACCTAACATATCTCACTAGTCCAATGTCGATGGTGAAGATTGAGAACTTATCCCTTGCCATACAACCGCATGTTGTAGTGGTACCCAAGACTTGGGTTCAGTTGTTCCGATGAATGTCATATTTCATTACACTAAGGCCAAGAGGTCGAGACCATAGATATCACTAGACCTCATACGTGCTGAGGGAACTCTTTTTGTACTCTCTTATGTAGTGAGGGTTTTAGCCCGACGATGTATACCGACTCTATTTGAGGCTTTACGACACCGTTTTGTACTTATGACATTATTTTTGGACATATTATTATATATATACATGTTTTTTCCTTATGGATAAAACATTTTGTACAAATGTATTTACATATGCATGTATGTGTGTGCTTTTACTTTTATGCGTGGGAAATATACAATTCTAATACATTATTATCCAATGTATCAATTAGTTGATTATATATCCTAGGAACATTCATATAAGTAATATAAACAAAATAACATTCTAAGATACGTACCTATTGAAGCATGAATCCGTCGGCACCGAAATGACAACCTCACGAGGATGTAAATCCTCTCGTGTTTTTAAAGAGCTAGTTCTCCTATTTAATTTTGGATTTTCTAAGGATTCTAAATATTTAGAATACGCGACTTTGCATAAGTCCGTCGTGGTAATCAAAGAAATAAAATATTGCAAGAAATATAAAAGAAAAATGTTTTTGTTTTATTTTTAAAGAAAGTTCTTGAGAAAGGATGAGCAATCAAACACTTCACACATTTAAAGAAAATATGCAAAATTTCCTCACATCCATCATAATTTAAGATAAATGTTTCTAATAACATAAAAAATAAAAAGAAGATGATCTGCATGCATAAGAGAACTTCAACAAAGTGGAAACATGGGAAGTTCAAATAAAGATAATGATAGATCAACCTAAAATACATTATATTATGAAAACAAGGTTACAGAGCACAGTCGAGATTATTCCCAAAATAGCTCTCTTGAAATTTCTAAAAAATATATAGTATGTTACATATTCTTTGAAATTTAAAATGTGTTTGTTTTAAAGACTAGGATTGGGCTCCCGCGGACCATAAAGAAAATAGATACAAGAAATAAGCTCTTAGAAGGAAGACGATGGACGGTATAAGAACACCAAGACCTGGTAAGAAGAAAGAGGAGTCATCAGTCTTCGGTTAAACCTTTCTAGTGAAAGAGGTGGAATAACCAGATGAAGGACTTGATAAATAAAAAGAAGGATGTGATCAACATAAACTTACTATGATGGTCTCTCCTTCTTTTCACTTGCTTGTTGATGTCCTTTTATCGTTCTCAACAAGGTTAAAGGAAATTTTTGAATTGTTTCTTTCCCCTCATTAGTCAGTTTATCGATATCTTTCTTGAACCATTCTTCGATATAAATTTTCATTCGTGCCACATTGATTTCATGCTAGATTTTTTTGTTGAACAACTCTCCCTCCAAGTCACTGAGATAAATGAAAATGCCATTTAATTCTTCTTCAATGTCCTGATTTTTCACGGAGTAGTCCACTATCCAATTATCTATGTTGTCCTCTTCATATTCAAGAATACCATATAACGTTTCAAATGACAAGCCTTTAAAAATATCAACTTGTTCGTCAAATTGTTGTTTTGTTATGAACAACGAGTAGAGGATTAATTTGGGGTATTGAACTTTGTTAGTGCTTCTAGATAGATCCATCTTTGTGAGAATTTTGAATAATTATTCCCTCCTTGATATAGCTTGGTTTCACACTTGAACAATATTATTCATTTTTTTTATCTTTTCTTTCCAGAATGCGTTCAACTTCTTTATCCGACTTGGCGAGGAGAGATCCTCCTCTCTTCTCTTTAGTTCTATCATATTAGAATGTTTGATTCCAAATGGTACCATGATATCAAGGTAAAAACCTTCTTCATTCTTTAGTTAGGCTTGTAAATAATCATGGAAGTCATGCACCCTTGAGCCAAAAGAAACCATGTTATTCAAAATCTCCCAATCCTCTATGACCAACACCATTCTTTTCTTAATTTTTTTCTCCACATAGCTCTTGGCGGATGTAAGTAGGATCGAGGATCATTTTAATTTAGAAACCAATGGACTGGAAATAAGTGGAAGAGGAATGAAGGTGTCTTCCATTTTGTTGATCCTTTGTTTCAATTTCATGTTTTCTGCTTCAAGACCACCAATGTAGTCGTCGAGAGCATCCCTGATTGCTCTGTGAACTTTAGAAATATGGCAAGGCTGCATATTTATTAGGTCAACCTCTAAATCAGATTTCCCTTTCTTATTCTTGACATCACTTATTTTGATAATCAATTTCTTAGATTCTTTGTCAAAGACAACGCTCTAGAACGCAAATGACTCTTCTTCATCGAAGGTCTCATTCTCAATAATTTCCAATGATGGATTTTGTTGGGTTGTGCTTCTTGGTTGATTAATGTTGGGAAACATTTTCTCTATGTCTTCTTCAAGTTCCATATCTTTGAGGGAGAATATATCGATATCACTCTCTATGCGTTGGTCTTCTTCCTCTTGAACTACATTTTTCCTCTTTTTCCTCAAAGGAAGTTTGTGTGAGCTTTCAATTTTTCCCGAAGGGAGATTCTTTTCTCCTCCTCTGCCTGAACTACTATTGATCACTTTTCTATATGGGAGGGTCACTGGATCACTACTTCGAGATTTTGTAGTCTTAGGAGTAACAGTTGGGGACTGGGAACTCTTCCCGTTGGGACTCTTTCCTTTATGTTTGTAAAATTCATTTGTACTGAGTATCATATCCAAGTCGCCAACATTGTGAGTAGGAGTACCTAATTTATTATCTTATTCTTCTCCTAGAACATTATGGATAAATGAATTGTTGAATCCCACTGCTAGCGTATGTTCCAAAAGCATTCCATTAGGTTCAAACCCTTTTATCTTTTCATCATATTTGAGATTCAAATTGTGGAAGTGGTTTGCAAATCCATCAATTTGTTCATATTTTTGAATATAAATCCCCAATTTTCCAAGGTAAGGGTATGAATAGTTTTTTTCTGTTTCACATGAAAAGAGTGCAAATAAAAATTATATTTCCTTGTGACTTATGTAATAAACATTTTATCAGATATATGGCATGTAAGAAAGGAGGGATTTTCCTTAGAACCGAAAATCCTGATAACATTGTAATTCTCGATTTTCTCCAACATCCCCCTTTTATCCAAGAATTTAGTTTCCTGGTCGGTTATTCTTGGGGTATCTTTTTCGAACAACAATCCTTTAAAAACCGAGAAAAAATCATTGAAAAATTCATAGAAATCAAAAGAATCTTTGTGTCTCGATAAGGCTTGGTACCAGAAGGTAACTGGGTTAAATTCACAGTTTACCTTCTTACAGATAGACAATTTAGGAAATTGATAGCAATATGCTATCGCAAACACCAAATACGAATCCATATAGAATTTCCTAACCTTTTTGTACTATGACAATTGGGAAGAGATTAAATGGAAATTAGTTTTCCCCAATTGAAAATGGATTTCTCCTTGACAGTAAAATATAGTATATAAAGAATCATATGGGAAATGTTGGGGGTATTTTCTTGGCCTGTCACCCTAGTGAATAACTAAGCAATTTCCAAAAACAGATTTTTGAATGAGTTGACCTGAAATCGGGTAATATCTTTAGGGATGGTCACTAGAATATCCAAGAACTCAGGTAAGAGGTCCAGGATGTTGTCGTTCTTGTTCCAGAAATCCCTCCAATCCTCTCCTTTAAAAGTAAGTGTTGGCTCAAGGAGCTTCAACAATTCACGGAACAATTGAAGTGAAAGAGAGACGATAGAACGGAATTCAAGTTGAATAATCCACTGACTTGGTATATATTTCTTAGCGCATCAGGTCACCAATTCCTTGGAGTCAATGTAATGAACCTCAAATTTACCAATAATTTTTTTTTTCTAAGGAACAATAATCTCCAATTCATTTAATAGACTCGTAGTTAAGAGAAGGTAGAATTTATCTCCATTGTTAAACTTTGCTATTTTTTCTTATATTCTGATTATCAACGGTGACATTTCTATCCCATCCTAACACACATTGAACAGAGTTCCTAAGTGGACAACATTTCCCTTCAGTCCTAATGTTATTCTAACATATATATATATATATATATATATATATATATATATATATATATATATATATTAGGCTTAGGACTTATGATCCTAAACTCTCCCCTAAGAAATAAGCTTCTATACTTTCGCACAAGGGTAAATATCGTTTGACTTTTGAAATAAAGCTTGTATACCATGCATAACGTAATGGGGTCGGAAGTATACACCTTAGAGAAATGTTGTTGGCTTAACATAAGATATTTAACATTTCTTTGCATGGCCAAAGTCATTGAACAAATCCCTTGTAAGTAATGGTTGGGTAACGATCTTCTAGTCACCATTGACATAAAGGTTTTGGTTAATAAAACTCCACCCTAAAAACTCGTTTAACTCTACCTAAGTTGAACGATGTTTCAACTGAACAATATTTCAACTGAACGATATCTCATTTGAACGATGTACTAACTAAACTGATAGTAGTTAGAGTTAATAGTTTCCATTTGGTCGTTTCATGAAGGAACTGCTCTTTACTTCGTATTCCTTTAATGAGAAAGGAAAGGTTATTGTCAAACATGAGTTAAGCCTCTAAACTGACCATTAATGGAGGCTCTGTGTATGCGAAAAACGATGGTTATCACCTGACCCCTCGTCCAATATGGTCTTTCCAACTCTTCCCCATCACATGGCTAGAGCCTCCCTTCATACCATCAACATTTACTCTAGGTAGTAAGAGATATTTAGGGTTAGATGGGTCTCTTTTGTCATTCATGTAGTTTCTAAAGTAAATCTATGTTTTTTTTCTCACCGAGGGGAAATTGGTAGCTTGGAGATTTTTATCCGGTGGAAGTAGGCGTCCCTACCCGACCACCCTGGTAATTTCATGATGCTCCTGTAATTTTACAAAGTTGGATGGAACACTTAGTTTTCGCTACAGTGGACAAAACATTTTATAGTGGAATTCTTATTATGATTTTTATTAATATTTTTCCTATGGTTGTTTCTCTTCTCGTAACCCCCTGGAATGCTCTCGCTTCTGGGGAGGTAGTCTTTACTGGTGTTTGATTCCAAATCCTTTCAAAACCTTCTTGACACCCCTCCTTTGTTCTAGCATCTACACTCTCACACAATCATTTTAGTGAGGTTACATGTTTTCACTTGCTTAAGAGTTTTTCATTGTCCCTCTATTCATTTTATGGATTACTCTTACCCTTTTGTATTGTTACCTGGTTTCGAGTCCCTATGAGACCACATGGGAGTATTAGTCTAGAATAAATTCTAATAGGGTAAAATCCCATGTTGAGGAAACATGTTATCAAGCGTTTTTCCTTCGGTGGATTCTAACAGGCCACCAACTAACTCTTACGACTGAAATGTTTTAAAAGGACTTTCTATATTTCCCATTCATTATGTAATCTAAAGTGGGTATCTTATGTCCTGAACGAGTCGTTAAAGAATACACTGTAGCATACAATATATGAGCCTAAGGAAACTCTTGGTTTAATGTATTCCATACTGTTATTATCGTTTTTATCGGTGGGAACTACCATTTGAAAATGGGTATTCAACATAGGTATTAATTGTGTGCTAAATCTTCGAGAATTTACTTGTGAATTATATCTGTATAAAGTTATGGAATACATTTCGTTATGCACTTATTTGGTCATTTTAATTATTAGAAGATTCTTTTGATTTCCTTCTGGTGTATATATTCAAAGAATTGTTTATCGCGACCTAATGATGGGACCCTTGGTTTTTGCGAGGGTACACATCAGTTCGACTTTGGCCCACCTCTCCCTTCCACTCCATGGATGACTTCGTCGAATGCTTAGAGGCAAGGCGACCTGTACTATGGCCCCAAGTTAAGTGAAATCCTGAACTTTTTGTGTTTGTCTCTTTTAATCAATTCATCCCAGAAATTAAATTTTGTGTTTCATATAAGAAATTATATTATTCGTGGATATTTACTAATTGAAATTTATTGGTCCTCTTATAGGGTTGGAGTATCCAAAAGGTTCGAGATTCTGGGCATTCTCTCATACAAAAGGTACCCGGGTTCCTTTACAGCGTTCTTAGAACTTATCAGTCCAGATTTTAACAATGAAACTCTAGGTTCCAACCTAGATTAGCATGTTGTATATAAAATTCTATCCCAATTCCTGTTAATCCAATGAATCCAAATGTTGTAACGGTATTCACTATTGGAATAACATAACGCATACCTTGCGTAAATTTTTAGACACAACTTTGATTTAGGATCTTGATTTGGGTTGTATAATGAGTTTAAATAATATTTGAGTCACGGGAATTTTCTCCTGCATACTTGTAATTAAATACTATGATTAATAATGATTTTAACTACAGGTTTGTCGATACGATGGTTATCTATTAAACCTAATTTGTTTTAAAGAGGAAGATATTTTCAACTTATATGCTTCGAGGAAGCCTATCCTCCCATTTTAGTTGTTCATGTGCTATTATGATTTCAGAAACTACGTTGTGCTAATGGAACTATTGGTTTTCTTTTATTTCATTATTGTCTGGCTTTTATAGAGATTGGAACGAATTGTTATTGTTAATAAGGCTAGGAAATTTTGAATTTATCATAATACGTGTATATAAATTAAAGGGTTCCAGAATCTCTGTTTTCGAAATTTGTTGAGCTTTCACACATCTAGTATTTCATTCCAGAAATTCTTTTGTGTTGAAAATATACTGTTCATTTTTTATTTATTGTTTCTAGAATTTAGAATATGGCCAGTTAGACTATTCGTCTTCCATTATATCATTAGTATCTAGGGATATATAGAAATTATGCTTTTAAAGTGAGTCTTTTAATTCGTATGGTTATATATATATATATATATATATATATATATATTATCTATATGCACAATTATCCTCTATTTTATACAATCATCTGCAACAATAGTTTAATTTGATATGTTAAATCGTCCAAAATCAAGAGATAACCCATAGGGATGAATATTTGTAAGCATTCATATGTAATGTTCTTAAATCTCATGTTTACTTCCATAATAGTGTTTACTTAACCTAATATTTACTTGCAAAAATAGAATAACCATATGTACATGATGCACTGAACTAGCAGTGATTTCTAGCACAATATAATGAAACAGAAATATTTTAACACAGTTATATTGTTAAGCCCTAATATTGGCTCATTACCCCTTAATTGGGGCATACTAGATTAGTAATTTTATTTTATTTATGTTGGCTTTAGGCCATTAGTTGTAATTATACCTCCTAGTCTCCTATATATACCAAGGAGACATTTTCATTTTGAATCATCTTGTACTTAAACATTTAAATGGGGTAAAAGCAGGTTGCCCCCTCAAAGAGGCTTATTATCTGAAATTATCTCTTTTTCAAGGCATTGAGTACTTTTTTTGAGGATTTTCTATGCTATATTGATATTTTCTTCTTAACATATGGTATTAGAGCTTAAGGTCTTGGGGTTTCGCTGCTACATCTGAGACAACTTGGAATTTTCACTATAACTTTTTTTCTACAATGTTTCAGAAGGAACGGCTTGGAGGATATTTAGCAGACGGATCAAGGTACGTTGGGTTCAAAATTTAGCTCCTGAAGCCTTATACTTTTGGAGATACATCCTGTACATGATAGGGTTCTACAATCGTCCTGAACTGAGTCACTGCGAAATTTTTGCTATAAAAATATTTCTGTAACATTTCAGACCCTGATATCTGGAGGCTATTTACACAAATTAGTAAGGTATCTATGGTAAAAATTTCATCTTTTGGGTCATCATAAATTTGTAGATACACCCTGTGTAAGATAGGGTATCTAACTAGTCCTATTGACTAGTCTCAAGAAGGTGTTCCAGGTAAAACAATCATAACTTATTCCTAGAGTATCCAAATTGTGTGGGACTGATTGCATTAGATTTTGGACAGTCTCTAGTATTTCTGGTGCGAGTTTCAGAATTATATATCAATTATTTTTTGCAGGGCACACTATACAAGTGAGATCTCCTAGAAAGGACAAAAATTGGCAAGTTGTGGGGAAGTTACCATAAATTCTACTTGGCACATCCAGTTTTGATCAGACCTGTGGCATTGCAGAGAAGAAATATTAGAGAAATACATAAATTAAAGTTTCATACCCAGAAGGGCCGAAACATGGGAGATACAACAGAAGAAATATTGTCTAGCAGAACCACCTCAAAATCAAGGTTCAAAAGTGATATTTGGCCAACATGCCACCCAAAAAGGGAACTTCTACACCAAATAAGCCTTCAGAAAATCCTACTTGGACTCTTGATGAAGGTGAAGAAATGCGTGGGGACATAAATGAACTACAAAATAATATGGATTCAATTAAAGCTAAGTTGGATACTAAGATGGATTCAATGGAAGCTAAGTTGATGGATTCAATGAAAGCTAAGTTGGATACTAAGATGGATTCAATGGAAGATAAGTTGGATACTAAGATAGATGGTTTAAAAGGGGAGATCATGGAAGTATTAAAAAATTTCGTAACAGAGAAAACACCTGAAAGTGAAAATGCATCCCATGAAATTCATGATGAGGACACAAGGAAGGTGAATCAAGAATGGAGAAACTCAAACTTTGGTTTGAAGACCAACCACATTCCTAAGATTGATACGAGGAAATTTGATGGCAAGGACCCAATCACATGGATACTTCAAATGGAGCAATTCTTTGATCTCCATAATGTGCCACATACACAAAAGGTACAAATTGCCTCTTTATATTTAGAACCTAATCAATTTGTAT
>JASDQU010712575.1:0-23463 GCA_032191745.1 Picea mariana | reverse complement strand
ATATTTGTGATCAAATATTTTTCCTATCATGTTTTCTTCTATGAGGTAAGTTGTATCAATTTGTGATTTATTATTTAATACTTCTTTTACTATTGATAGTGTATCCTCCTCTTCTTGTTCTTTTATACCAAAAATTATGAGGTTCAAGGATTTCCCCTTTCATGGGTTTGATATCCAATTTGTTTTCCATATTATTTAGGGTCAAATTGTTGGTTAGCTTTTCTTCTATCTCTTTAATACTATCTCTCAAGTTGTGATTTTCTTCAACCTCTCCTTATTAGGTTGATTGTTTGTGTTTTTTCATATCTTGAATCATATCCTTCATTGTCTGCAATTAACTCTTGAACCCTAAGAATCTATCCTCTATTTTTTTTGAATGGTATCTTTGAAGAGTCTATTTTTTTTTTATCAATCATTGCCTCTAGCTATATTTGGAGTTTTATGTCTCTTTCTTCACTCCTTTTTTCTAATGACTCTAAATCTATTTTTCTTTTGGCATCTCTATCTTCTCTCCTTTTTTCTAATGATTCCATATAATCCTAAAGGATCTCTAGGGTGATTTTGGGGGGCCTCCCCTTGTTAGGATGAATTCTTGGAATATGTGGTGGAGTGTTCATATTGAAAAGAAGAGAAAAAATGTAACAATTATTATTTTGGATTGACTTTAAAAATGGAAAATAAATTTTTTTAATTGATAATTATGATATTAATTATTATCTCTCAAATCAAATTTTACTTATGAAGCTTAAAAATATATATAAATAAATCTTTAAATCTCTTTAATTTTCACACATTAATAGATTACAAATATATTTTAAATTAAAATCAAATCAAAGTAAAAAGTGATTGTCCTCATTTCACTTGTCCAATTGCTCAACTGATTGAAGAAGCCAAAAACAATTTCCAAAAACCACAGAGAAGTTCATGCCCTCAACTAGAAAGATTATTCTCGTAAAAAAAGGTAAAAACCAACCGTTCAAAACTGCAGAGATGTAATTTAAATAAGATATCTCTTTCAAAACCACAGAGATATAATTTCAAAACCTCAGAGAAGTATTATTCCTGTTCAAAACAACACAGAAGTATCGATCAAATTATGGAGGTGAAATTTTTTAACCTTTCCTTGAGGTTAAGATGGATCTATGCTGGTTTAATACATTAATATTAAAGTATTAAAAATAATAATATTATAAAATATATGTATTAAAAATATTAATATGTTTTATAATATCTTACAACCTCCTTAACCATTACATTGTTTTTGTGATCTATTAATTGAAGTTAGGGAAAATCCAAACAAAACAAATTCAAACCAATATATATATATATGGGGGGGTTATGTTACATGAACATCTCTCCCATACTGGATTATGCAATAATACATTAATGTATTACATTAATACACTATTATTATTATATATTAAGTTAATGTAATACATTAATAATTACCGTAATAAATTAATGGTGGGTAAATCTAGAAAATGATGTAGATCAACTTATATCAACTACTTTTATAAAGTGGTTGAATACACGTTACTAACAAAATATCAATCTCTATAAACCTTTATATTTAAATTGGTAGACTATGATTTCAATAATGTTAGGTTAGAATAATTTTTTAAATTATAAAATATTCTTAATAGCATTGTAAACTGTAAAAGAAAAATAAATAAATAAATAAATAAATATTATCTAAATAATTGTGGAAGTTTAATAGTACTATATGGTTATTGAATTTTTAAAATTTTATTACTGCGAAGAATATATCTCATCGTATTCTAATTTGCAAATAAAACTTTTGTGGGTAAAACCCTATCGAACCTAGTTGGCATTAAGGTTATGTCACAATAAATAGATCCTAACGTCCTTGTGAACAATGTTCACCTCTTGGGTCTACTTTCTCCTGATTGCTCATGGACATGGAATTCTGGCTAAATTTATTTTTCTTTCTCAAGTATCATTGTAGTTGTTCAATTCGTGGGATCAACCTATGGGGTATATAAAACCTCCAACCTTTAGTTGGTTGGGTCAAATCATGCACAAGTATCTTCCTTAACCTTAACTATAGTAGATTCCATTGATGAACCCTTATTACGTGTTAGAAATAGTAATTACAAGTCGGTGAGAGCTTCACGTCTCCGTTGATTTGTGAGTCAGCCGATTTTTCAGTAGTTTTGTCAGTCAGTTGAATTTTCATTCAATCAGTCTGTCTCGCATTATGAAAATGCAAAGTTGCACTTTTTCTCAAACTCAGTCTAAGTCAGTTGAAAATCAAGGGAGTTATAAATGGAGCCAATATTTATCTTCTCAAGTTCAATTAAGTAGTTGAAGAGTAAGTCATATTAATGGTCTTCTTTAATGTTGAGTCAGTATTACTTCTACATGACATATCATTCAACCCATATAAGTCCGAGTCTTTAGTTAGTAAAAAATGAAGCAAAGTAGATGGAGAGAAGTAGAGAGAACAAAGTCGTGAAGGAGAAACAACAGCAGATGAGGAGTCTAAGAAGTCTAGGAGAATAACCTTGGTGTTTGTATGATTGTAAGTTGAAAAAGTCAATGAATCCATTAGAGTTGAAGCTCATCTTAGTTATTGTATTTTGTATTTGCGCACTGCATCGAAGTTATTAATATCAAGTTTTTTTTTTTGACAAATTTCATGTGTATTTCTAAGTTTTTGTGTTAAGCATAGCATTGTGTTATTCTACATCCATAAATAATTCTATTAAGTCTTTTATCACAACATGCACTAATCTAGTAGGTTGTTCACTACATGATAAGTCCTGAGAGTTCAACGACGAATCCCTTATGATGCACAGTATTTGAAACTGCATTGCACATAATAGTCTACGTGCTTTAAATCCAAGATATGGTATGAGAGGAGGTTGATCAAGAGAAGGTTCTTTCAGAACACGTTTATCAGAACAACAACTTTGTTTAAAAGTGAAATATGCCTTCTACCTAAAACCTGCAACCTCCCACTTTTACAGAAAATAATTATGAGATGTGGCCCTTGACCATGAAGGAATTGTTCCGAGGTCAATATGTATGGGAGACAATTGAGAATGGCTATATGGAACCAGTAGATCAGGAAGCATATAATTCCCTCACACAAGTTGAGAAGGATCTCTTGAAAGATCAAAGGAAGGATGGAAAGGTGACGTTTTACATACATCAAGCAATGCATGAGAGCATACTCCCAAAATTTGCATGACAAAAGAAAGACAAGGAGGCATGGGACATATTACAAACCTCTTATCAAGGTATGGACAAATTCAAGACTTTTAAACTACAAATTCTTAGAAGAGATTTTGAAACTCTGTCAATGAAAGATATAGATACAGTAGATTCCTTTTATACCCATGTCATTACGTTGAAAAATCAGATTAAGTCTCATGGAGAAATCATAGAATACATAAAATTTGTTGAGAAGGTACTTAGGAACCTTCCTCCTAAATTTGATAGTCTTGTTGTGAATCTAGAAGAGAGAAAATACTTGAGTCAGTTTAGTCTAGATGAACTGCGATATTCCCTCACTAATCATGAACACATATTGAATAGGTCAAGTATGTCATTATAGAATGAATTTTCCACGGAGTCATATATAATCCATGGAAGAGGAAGGGGGGGAGCTAAATCTAGAGGTAGAGGAAGAAGTTAGTCTAGAAGTGGACATAGTAGCAGTCCTGGAAATAATAGCAGAAGAGGTCAAAACCAAAATACTAGTTAGTCAAGTGGTCAGAGAACTGACAAATCAAAGATTCAGTGCCATTATTGTAAAAATTATGGACATTATGCATATGATTGCATGAAGAGATAGTATAATCAAAACAAGAAAGGTCAAGATCAGTAAAATAACACAAATAACCAAACCCACCTTATGTTTATGGTGTGTGTTGTAGTAATGTCTATAGTATCTCCAGTTGAATGTGATGTTTATCAAGAAAGCCCATGTGACATATGGTATTTATATTCATGTTGCAGTAACCACATGACAAGAAACATAGAATTGTTTCCTAGTTTGGATGAGTCAGTCCAAACCAAGGATACATTTGGAACAAATATCCAAGTCGTTGTCTTAGGAAAAGGAAGTATAAAAATTTTAACTAAGAAAGGAGAATAGAAATTTATGTGTGATGTATATTATGTTTATAGTCTGAATCATGATCATATGAGCATAGGACAATTGTTACAGAAAGGATATATAATATACATGGAAGATAATCATTATGTGATTATGGATAAATTACCAAGAAATCAACTTATTTCAAGAATCCAGATGACAAGTAACAGAATGTTCTCATTGACATTGAAGCCAACCAAGAAGAAGAATACATCGCTAGATGTTGGTAAAGAAAAATATACTTGGTTAGACACTAAATTTAAAATAGAAAGTGTGCACAGTTCCAATGAATAAAATAGTGCGCGCAGTACCAAGAAAGGAGAAAATGGCGCACAAATGTAGACAACATTCCAATCTGGAGTACAGGATAATTATTGGTTATGGAATTTCAGATTTGGACATTTGAACTTTGGTGGTCTGAGGCTGCTACACACAAAGGATATGGTAAAAGTATTTCCATTGATTGAAAAACTAGAAGGGATATGTGAAGGATGCATATTTGGCAAGCAACACAGAGAATCATTTCCAGTTGAAAAGTCTTATAGAGAAAAAGCTCCACTGGAAATAATACATTCATATATTTTTGGACCAATGCAAACTCCATCTATAGGAGGCAATACTTATTTTCTAACTTTTATTGATGAATTCTCAAGAAAGACATGGATTTATTTCCTAAAGAATAAATATGACGCATTGGGTTGTTTTCAGTAGTTTAAATCACTTTTGGATAAGGAGAGTGGTTATTACATCAAGTGTCTAATAACTGACAGAGGAGGATAATATATCTCAAGAGAATTTTAGAACTTTTGTAAATCTCAACGCATCTACAAGCAATTTACCGCGCAATATACACCACAACAGAATGGTGTCATTGAGAGAAAGAAGATAATCATTATGGAAATGGTGCATAGTATGTTGGCATAAAAACATTTGTCAAATGATTATTGGGCTGAGATAGTAGCAACTGCATTATACATATTGAATAGATGCCCGACAAAGAGTGTGAAGAACAAAGTTCCTCAAGAAGCATGGACAGTCATGAAGCATAATGTGGTGCACTTGAAATTTTTTGGTTGTGTCACATATGCATAGGTTCCAGATGAGCTGAGAAAGAAGATGGACAAGAGAGGAAAAAAATGTATATTTGTTGGGTATTCTAAAGACACAAAAGCATACAAGTTGTGTGACCCGATCGCAACAAAATTCATAATCAGACACGATGTTCAGTTCGTGGAAAATGAAGCATGGGATGGGAGTCTAGATAAGACAGTTAACATCATTAATGTTATTTCGCATGATGATACATAAGAAGAGGTGTTTCAAACATCGTGTACAAGTCAATGTGAAGTATCTTCTATATTTGGCACTGCGATGAAAATCACAGTGCATAATACTCCAGTAAGAACAACAGGTGTGCAATCTACACCTGGATCACAACAAACATCAGCAAGTAGTGTGAGTAGTTCTACATCCCCAGATCCAACATTAGCAATTTTTTTACCAAGGAAGACAAGAAGTATGCACAACATCTACAATGAGGATCCAACATTTTCAGTTTTTTCTTTGTTTTCACAAATAGATAATCCATTAACATTTGAAGAAGTTGTCAAAGATGATGTATGGGAACAATCCATGGATGAAGAAATGAGATGCATAGAGAACAATCTGACATGGAAGCTAGTAGATTTACCTAAAGATAAGGATGTGAATAGTGTGAAGTGGATTTATAAAACCAAGAAAGATGCAGAAGGAAATGTCCAGAAGCATAAGGCAAGGTTAGTTGCAAGAGGTTTTACTCAATGACCTGGAATTGATTTCAATGAAACATTTGCACCAATTGCATGCATGGACATAGTCAGAACTATGTTAGCAATTGTCGCACAGTACAAGTAGCCATTTTATCAAATCGATGTAAAGTCAACATTTTTTAATGGACATTTAGAAGAAGAAGAGTATGTGGAACAACCACAAGGCTATGAGGTTCCGGAACAAGAAGACGAGGTTTACATATTGAAGAAAGAACTGTATGGATAAAATAAAGCTCTCGGATCTTGGTACAGTTAGATGGGTTCATATCTTACATAGAATGAATTTTAGAGAAGTGAAAGTGATCCAACATTGTACATCAAAGCAAATCATCAAGGTAATATGCTAATTGTTTGCTTATATGTATATGATTTTATTTTTACAGGTGATTTTGGTATAGAATAATTTAAGTCAGTCATGAAGGATGAATTTGAAATGATTTATTTGGGGCTTATGAGATTTTTTTGGGAATAGAAGTTCACTAGTCCAAAACTGGTATATTTATCTCACTGTCTAAGTATGCGCATGAAATTTTGAAAATATTCAACATGATAAATTCAAAATCATCCCCAACACATGTCATAATAGGATTGAAGTTAATCAAGGAAGATAAAGGGTCTAAGGTGGATCCCACATTGTTTAAAAGACTAGTAGGTAGTATTATGTATCTAACAACAAAAGACCTGATATTATGTATGGAGTGAGCCTAATTTCAGGGTTCATGGAAAATCCAAAAGAATCACATTGGAAAGAAGGAAAGAGAATCATGAGATATATGAATGGAACAAAATATTTTGGCATTAAATATTATACTTCAGAAGATTTCAGACTTATTGGATACACTGGCAATGATTGTGGAGGCATCATAGATGATAGGAAAAGTACCTATGGGTACAAATTTCATTTTCGAATAGGTATGGTATCATGGGCATCAAGGAAGAATCCCATAGTGATTATTTCTTCAGCAGAACCAGAGTACGTCACAGCTATAAGTAAAACTTGTCAAGCAGTTTGGATGAGAAGAATGTTAAAATATTTTTTGCAGGAACAACAGGAACCAACAACAGTATTTTGCAATAACAACTCATCCATCATGTTTTCAAAGAATCATGTGTTTCACATGAAAACTAAGCACATTGATACAAGGTATCATTTTATCAGAGAATTTGTAAGTAACAAAGAGATATGTTTAGAGTTTTGCGGGTTAAAATAACAAGTCATAGACATTTTCACAAAATCTTTAGCAAGAGATGCATTTCAGCATCTGCATAGTAGTCTTAGAGTCTGTGCAGTAACAAATGAGTGACAAAAAAAAATTCTAAAATCAATTTTTGATGTAATTTTCTTTTGTAATCCCACCTACTTATAATTAAGGGGGAGTGTTGGAAATAGTAATTACAAATCGGTGATATCTTCATGTCTTCATCGATTTGTTAGTTAGTCGAATTGTCATCATTTTTGTCAGTTAGTCGAATTGTCATTCAGTTAGTATGATAGTCTTCAAATGAAAAGTTGCACGTTTACTCAAACTGAGTTTAAGTCAGTCGGTAAGCAGGGGATTTATAAATGGAGACTATATTTATCTTCTCGAGTTCAGTTAATTAGTTAAAGAGTCATTCGCATTAATGGTCTTCATTAATGTTGAGTCAGTATTACTTCTACAGGAAGTCTTCGTTGGAGTCCATATAATTCTGAGTCTTTAGTTAGTAAAAAATTAAGAAGAGTAGAGAATAGAGTAGTGAAGGAGAAAACAACGGTGACTGAGGAGTCGAAGAAGTATGAGAGAACAAGATCAGTGTTTGTATGATTGTAAGTTTCAAAATTCAATGAATCCATTGGAGCCAAATATCATCTTAGTTATTGTATTTTGTATTTCAAAGTTGTTAATATCAATTATTTTTGTGTTGACAAATTTCAAGTGTATTTTTGAGTTTTTGTGTTAAGCATATCACTGTGTCATTATCTATCCATAAATAATTCTATTAAGTGTTTTATTAGAGCGATCACTAAAATCCAATAGGTTGTTCACTGCTGGATCAGTCCTGATATTTCAGCCACAAATCCGTTGTGGCGCACAGTATTTGAAACTACGCTGCACAGAATAGTTTGGGCATTGTAAATCCAAGATCTTGTTTACATCGTCCTTAGACACATTGTTGCACTAAATATCTTGCAAGCAGACCATTAACCTTAATTGTAGATAATTCGTATTGGTGGAGATCGCTTTGCATCTGCATATTTCTTTTCGCAGGATTGTAAGCCTAACCCAAATTTCTTTAAACTGCCTTATCTAAATGTTCAAACCTCATATATTTCCATAACTAATAAGAGTATTCTATGGTGGTTTAAGAAATAAACCTTAGATCTGAGGGAAAATTCATTTTTAAACTGGTTCTTCAGCAGAATTGTAATTGGTTGAGTTTCTTCAGATGTTTAAAATATCTTGTGTCTTGAATGCATTTCAATATATTTTTTGATTCCCTTAATTAACCTCGACACCATTTTATGTCTCCCTCATATCTCTTGAAATCTATATTTTGTTATGTTAATCTATGATATCCTTCACTGCACTTATGTAGAGAAGAATTATAAATCTCAGTAGTTTGGTGGAAAAAAGTTTTAGTTCGGCGTGTGAAAACTTTAGTGTTCTTTTAACATTCATTTATGTTAATTATATTAGTAACCTCAATAGTATCTGACTGTACACTTCCAGCTGTCATGACCAGATGTATGATTGTTTCTTAATTTTCTTGATTTGATAAAGCTTATTTAGCTCATCTCTTTTCCTTTAATCAATTCTCTTTGCTCATTCATGTTTTCCAATTTCGTCTTTGTATTATATTCTTTGCTTCTCATTTTTCCATGGTATCAAAGCTTAGGATGTAAGCCTCTTCACAATTTCTGGAGAGCATCCCGATCATAAGAATAAAGAGCGCAGAGCTTAGATTTTCTCACAGACGAGAGCACATGATGCAAGATTATCCAAAGATATTGGGGAAAAGTTCTCAATCCACAATACACTCAAAATGTCATTGGAGATAGCAAGCGCAAGGAAGCAGAAGCTGCAGAAGGACGAAAAAATTAAATATTCGTCAGCATTTAAATAATTCATGAAAGATTCATGAAATTATTTCTTAAGGATAAAGTTCTTGTAGAAGCAGAAAAATACAAGCTCAGCAGCTGTAAGATCAACCCTGTGAATAGATCTGAGCCATTAATTAAGCTTAGAAACGACGAGCCTGCAGGTAAGAATTTTTTTTTTTCAGCCGTAAGATCTTAGCGTGAGCAATATCAGTCGTCAGATCAAGTGATGGCACAGGGGAACACCCATGGTTAATCTCTAACAGTGCACCAACAAGCCCTAACTACTAGCCCTTTCAGCAACACCTACGAAGCAAATGAAGTCTCACCCAAAGTAGCAGTAGGGGGTTGTAGGACACATGTGTCTACAACCAGAGGAAATGCAGAGTGGATTCAAAGTAGCTACACACATCAACGTAGTTATCTTTATCTTCCTTAGGCCTACTGTGTAAGTTATATCTCAGATCTAACACAATATCACAATAGCATCATATCAAATGACAAAGAACCCAACATCAATCACACATAACACAAGATATATGTGTTTCACCCTCTCTCTAGGGATACGTCCACATAACTTTGCTTTATGATATATTAGGTGAAAGAATACATTTCTATCTGTTCTCTTAGCTTGTAGATATATCTCTCTCTTTATCTTATCCTCTATCTCCCCTCCCTGTTCACCCAGCTGCAAGGTTGATCTTCGCACCCAGATAAAGATCTTACAATACAGAAGGCCCTCACACACAACACTTATCTCTCATAGTAGTACTCACTCAATCACACAATAATAATGAACTCTCAAACAAATTAGAACAAACCCATCCCAGGTCCTTTAGACCTTTATTTATACATTACAATAACTCACCAATAATATTAGGCCGAAACCTAGGTGTCCAAAACCCTAGGTCAACTTGACCTATGTTTTCAGGGCTTCGCCAGCGTGTCTTTCCTTCTCACGTGTTGCTCCAAATTATCCAATGGTGGATTTTTTCGCTTGCTGAGTTGTCCATGATTTGCATTCCTTTCCGATATGTCCATCCTCAATATCCTCTTCCAACGAATTGCTTTCTCTTACTTCACACCATCTTTTCTGCTCTTCTAGTTACTTCGACCCAGTATCAGTCACTGTGTCTTCCGCCCAGTTCACATTTTTCCTTTTCTTTCTTGATCTTCACTTGCTTCCATAACCAAGGGCCAATAGGCCCCCAAAAATCACATGTGACTTGTCCCGAGGCGCTTCAAGTCTGAACTTTCTGTTTCACTTCAATTTCAGACTGCGCAGAGTAGCCTATGCTTTCTGCTCTGTCCCTCCCTTCTATGTTCAGACTGTCATTTATGTTTCTGGTACCCAGTTTCAACTTCACCTCGTACCTATACCCTTTTCCTTATGCTTTTACTGAGATATGTGAGGCAACTAGTTGTCATAATACAATTTCAATCATCTTCCATTCACTAAACCTTCCTTCCATTCTCCATTCAAAGTCTTCAACTATGCATCTCCTCCCTCTATAACATAGGAAACCTCATATGGCCCAAGCCAATGCATCCTGAACTTCCTTGGATGCCTCATGAACTTATTGTCATATACCAATATCAGATCTCCTTGCTTGAAGGATTTCTTCTTTATGTGCCTGTCATGGTAGGCCTTTTCTCTTTCCTTCTGAAACTGTTGGTGAAATCCTACAATAAATCTGTCTTCTTCCAGTTCAACTAGTTGTGAAAGCCTCTCTTGCACATCGCCAGCGTCATCCATATCTATAAAGGCTACAATTATCAGACTAGGAACCAAATATTCCATGGGTACAATTGCTTCTAGACCATAGACCAACTTAAAGGGGGTGTGCATGGTCAGCTTCTTGCAAGTCATTCTATAGGCCCATAAGACTGTTGGTACTCTCAAATCCTAGTCATCCCTGTTCACACTTCATATCTTCATCAATGTTGTCTCCAATATATTATTGAATGCTTTAACTGTCCCAATCGCTTGTGGATGGTAGGGTGTGCTCTTCTGGTGGTGAAATTCAAATTCCTGAGTCAAGGCTTCAATAGTCTTGTTAATAAAATGTGTGCCTTGATCGCTCATAAGGATCTTTGGTCATCAAAAACTAGTTATGATATCATCAAATATGAAGCGTGCAACTGTAGTTGCACTACATTCCTTAATTTCTCTTGCTTCAGCCCATCTGGTCAAGTACTCTATCGCAATGATTATGTATCTGGATCATGTGAGTTTTATTGGTGGGTTGATGGGTCCCATGAAGTCAATCTCCCATTTCTAAAATGTTTGTAAGGTCAGCTGAGGTTCTAAAGGCATCTCATCCCTTCTGGATGGTTTCCCAACTCTTTGAAATACATCACAGGCTCTGCAATAGTCTTTATCATCTTTGTGTAAGGTAGGCCACCAGAGGCCAACTCTAAGAACCTTCTGAGTTGTTTATTTTCCTACGTAGTTTCCTCCTGCGATGCCTTCATGAGATTCTGAGAGGATAAATGGTCTCTCTATCCCCATAAAAAACCTCTTCAATATCTCATCAGGCCCCATCTTGTATAGTGGTCCAGCTATAAGTGAAAAGTTTGCAACGCGCACTACCAGTTGTTTCTTCTGGGTGATTGTGTATTCACTTGGTGCCATTCCTATTGATAGGAACTGGAATATCTCCGTGAAGTGATCATCAATATTTCTAATGGCCAACAACTATTCATCTGGTAGTGTATCCTCCAAACTAGTAGGCTCTTCTCCATGTTCTAACCTCGACAAGTGGTCAGGACCTTTTTTCATTCTCCTTGGCTTAACCACGATCTCAAAATCATATTCCTGAAATAGCAGAAGCCATCTGCATATTCTTCCCCCCAACACTAGCTTGTTGACTAGGTATTTCAGCATGGAGTGATCATTAAACATTTTAAAGTGTCCTCCTAGCAAGTAGTGGTGAAACTTCTACAACACATACACCATGGCTAAACCTTCTCTCTCAGTGGTGGTGTAATTAATTTCATCTGTTGATAGATTCCTGCTAGAAAAGGCTAATGGGTGGTCAATGTATCCATCTCCCAGTTGTGCTAACACAACTCCTAGTGAAATAGAAGATGCATCAACATGCACATGGAATTCCTTTCTCCAATCTAGGAAAACAAGAATGGGCGTAGTGACCATTTTTTGTTTCAGTGTGTCTAAGCTCTGTTGGCATCCTTCTGTCCAATGAAACTACAAATCTTTTTTCAAAAGCTTCTCCATGGGTGATGTGATCTGTGCATATCCTTCAATGAACTTTTTGTAGTATCCAGTATGTCCCAGCGCAGTGTGCAACTATTTGACTGAAGTAGGGGAGGGAAGATCAACTATAATAGCAATCTTACATGGGTCTACCAATAGTCCCTTCTTACACACAATATGACCTAAAAAAACTCCAAAGGGTGAAAATAATATGCACTTCTTCAGTTTCAAGGCAATCTAACATTGCCTGCACTTATCCAACATTAGTCTTAAACATTCAATATGATTTTGTAAAATGTTGAAAACAGTCCAATCGTCAAAATATGCTTCCAAATTTTTTTGTAAAAACTCTTTAAACACTTCGACCACCACCCTGGAAAAAAAGGTTGGTGCATTCTTCAATCCAAATGGCATCACTGTATACTGGTAGGATCCCCATTCCATGGCAAAGGTGGTCTTATGGCGATCTTCCTTGGCAATCCGGATCTGATGGTATTCTGAAAATCCATCTATGAAAGAGTAAACCTCTTGTCCTCCCAAATTGTCTAATACTTTGTCAGTGAATGGTGTAGGTAATGGGTCATGTAAATATACATCATTCAACTTCCTAAGATCTACACAGATCATGATCTTTCCTGTCTTCTTATCTTGGACCACCATAGGGCTAATCCACTCCGACTCTTCAACAAGTTCTATGATTTTTGCTTCTAACATTCTGTCAAGCTCAATATTGAATTTCTCGTTGTATTTAGGATTCAATCTATAGGGTCTTTTCTTGACCGGCCTTGCATCTAGTTTCAAGGGGATTTTCATCTCTCCCATGGTCCCTTTAATTCCCTTCATAAAACTGAACTTGGTTGGAAACAAGTCCTGGTATTCATGCAATAATTCTGTGATCTTGTCAATGGTGGAAGCATCCCAATAATCTCCAACATTAGCAAGTTTCGGTGTTTGTTCTATTCCAATGTTAACTTTTTTTACTTTAATTGTCTGTCCAACAAAAGGTAGTTCGACTCCTGGTCCTTCTACATTTCTCTATCCTTCTATTTCTGCAATGTTCACATTCCTAGGATCATCATCTTCATCAACATTGATATTGTAACAACCTTGCAACTTCTGGAGAGGCACAATACATTTGTCCTCTTCTTGCTCCAAAGGGAGGATAGGTGCCTCCTCAAACACTTTCTATCTTACAACATGTAATGCTTGATATACTGGAGGGTATTGGCTTTCAAACAAAAAGGTAGTTACAAATTTCTGAGTCATACCTTCCCAATCTGTAGTGATGAGGCACAGTTCTTCTTGTAGGTACCAATTGATAGGGGTTGTGTCCAGTGTGTTGATGAATTTGTGCACCCACTACTCTTCAGGAATGCTACTCCAGGTTTCCTAGCAACTTCTCACATGGTCCTTCAGGTAGCTTCAACCTATGTATCTAACCTCACGGTCTTCTACTTGCTCTGAAAACTGGGTTGTCATCAAAGTGTGACATTGTACCTAGTCTGTAATGTTGTTTTTGTGTGTCCCCTACCATCTTGCTGGGGTTTCTTTCAAGGCCTCATCCAGTGTCAACAACCTCTGTTATGCTGGTACAACTTCTTCAAATTCCAACAAGAAACCTTCTAAATGATTTAGACCATCAAAGGTGGGAAAGTTGCTTACTCTTGTGCCGATCCAACGAACTTCTCTGGTTAATCTAGCACATCTCCTTGTAGATACTTCGTACATTTTGTTCTGCTAGTTCTCCAGTGCTTCTTCTGAATCTGACTAACATGCATTGTCACTTCACCAACTTAGGTTCCCATCTGATGTAGGATTAATGTAATCCTGTTGTCTTGCTGTCAATTTATATATATTTTTGAGCTCGTATGCGCGGTCTTATTCTCTGATGGGTTCTATGTATCTCTGACCTTTGTCAGTATCCAAAGATTAAATGACCCTAAGGCTATCTCCTTCAAATGTCATTCTTCTTTTCTTTAAATAAACCATAGTGGAATTATTGAAATCCCAATCAATTCCTCACAACGCAAGGTAATTACAGTTATCATCAACTATCTCAATCACCTCGAAGTCTGTAAACGTCCTTACTCCGTTGATGTCCATAGGGACATGTTCCAATATTCCAAAGGAGCTTATAGCTTGTTGATTATCCATCCGAAGCCTGATAGGGGAGTAGATCAACTTAGGTTTTCCCATCAGTGACTAGGTTTTCTTCGTCATGACATTGACTTCCGACCCTAAGTCGAGGAATACATAGTCTATATAATACTCTCCAATTTCAAAATTCAGGTGTAGTTCCTTATTTGTCCTTCTCTTTTTGGATAGTTGATGTACTAATTTATTCATTAAAGGATCTACCCTTCCTATCTCATACCGTCTAACCAAATTTTGTAATTCTTGTACAATCTTTCATCCTGAATCAACTTAATAAAAGTATATAAGAATTCCATGAGCTTGCTTACCTCTTTTCCTTCTCCTGGCAGAGAAGACTGGTTGAATGCCAGAGGCATTCCACATTCTCTTACTTCTGCTCATACCTTTGATGAAGAATCCTGATATATTCCAAATTATTTTCTTGCTTCCTCAAATGTCTCCTTCTCTTTCCTTGGATCAAAATATTGTGTCTTCTCTGCATCTTTTTTGATTCCTGATCCTTCAGTGTTCTTCTCTAGATTCACTCTGTCTTCTCCTGTAACGGCGCCTACTCTAGTGATAACAACGAATCTGGGATCTACTCTGTGAGGTTCTTCTTTGATTAGTTGTATCTTCTGGTTTCCTCCTCATCTCTCCTGAATTTTAGCTAGCAATGTTGGACATTCCTCGATAACATGCTCGAATGAGTTGCAGTAGCTGCAAGTGGTACAAGGGCTCTGAAAGTCCCTTTCCAAGTGTCCTGGTTGTGCATAGTTATAACAAATAATTTTTCCTCAACCTCAACCCATACCTCCTCCTTTTCCTCTTCCTTGGAATCCACCACGAGGATTGAATTTTCCTCTCCCAGGGGAATTATACTGCGTGGTGCTTCCTTCTTGTTGTACTTCGCCTTTAATTTTGTATATATCCCTTGAACTATCATGCATAAGGTCATAAGCCCTAAAATCCCTATCATCATGCCCCATCGACTTACAGAACGTGCAATACAGATTTGTGGGTGTTTGTACATATTTTTTCAAATAATAACATTCACCAAGGCAATGTCGATTTCTACATACCTCGCACCAGGGTAGGGTAACTTGTTTCAAAGGGCTCGAAGCTCCAGACGCCAATTACTCATGAAACACGGGGAAATTATCCTTATCATGGTCCTCTTATTTGCATCTGATACACCAGATGTCTTATATTTTATATTTTCCCGTGTCTTTCTTCATATCTTCGACCTGCAGTGATAAGCTAGTTAGTTGACTCAAGATTTGACTCATACTTGAGTTGGATTCTTCCATTGGGGCTGATTCTAATTTCATGGTGATCTCCAGTGCCTCAGCCTGCGAAGTAATATTTTGTTACATCAAAGGGACTCTGATGTGTGGCAAGAGGGAAGAAATGAGCCATTCCTTCTTCTACTTGTCTAGGATCTTAAAAGTCAAACGACTCGTTAAGTTCTTAAACCTCTTATCAAATTCCCATACAAGTTCAGTGACTCGTTGCTTGATTTCTTTCAGTTCTGTAATGCATTGTGACTCTGACTTGGGTTTCTTGAATTCTGCAACCAACACATTCTTAATCTCATTCAGCAGTTTAGGCTGTGTAATTCCTTGGACAAGTTTCATGTACCAGCTCAGTGCGCAGTCTCTTAGGGTAGTACTAAACTGAGCTCTCTTAACTCCTTCATCAGTGACATTCTTAATACTCCATACGACTTCACATAAAAACCCGTGTTGATCAGGATCTTCAGATCCATCTCCTCTAAAGATAGGTAGCCTCATTTCATCTGCCATAGATATTCCTAAGTTTCTCGGTTGAATAGGTACTGAACTTCTTGTACTAGTGCTCTGAGTGTTCTGATGACTTAGGTTACTCTGGTTACTTAACGTTGTTGAAACAATAGGAGGATTAATAGTACTTACTTCAACAATCGACATAGTTCATGAAGTTTTTGGCTCTTCTCGGTGAGGTTCCTCTGTCCTAGCGCACTCTAATGATTTTCGTCTATCATATCTGCCTCTTCTCCACTATAGAACCCTTTGTCTTCGTAGTTCTTCTTAAACAGGTTCGCGAGATGAACTTCTATGAACACTCTCCCACTGTGTGTATGTCCATCCTCTGTGTCATTGTCGCTTTCTAAATTCTTGAACATTATCTCTTTCTATCTAACCGATTACTGTATCTTCAAGATATTCTTCTCATGCAATAGCATCTTGATCTTCAACTTCAGAAAATGTAAATTTTTTCCTCTAGGTCCCTTAAAGAAATATCTCTCTGCTTGGCTATATGATTCCACTTTGTCAACAACAAACTTAGTGATATACCCTCCGATGGTACAATCAAACCAATGATCTATTGCTCTTGACACAACGTTGTCAACTCTCTTGACCATATTGATTAGTGCCAATGTCCAAACCACAGGTGGTCTGAGTCTGACTTTGAACTGGGTATATGCTAATCTAGCTAGCCACTCGTATAGATCTTGATGAATTCCTCCAAATAAAATCTCGTGTATATGATTAAAGATATATATTCCCAACCAATCCTCTGTACTGAGATTAGGGCTCTTGTTCTGAGCTTCATTGAAGTCCTTTTCTTGATCCTCTATCCACTTCTGAATCTCTGTTTTTGATGGAAACCACCTTGAAATTCCCTCAAGAAGATTCTTTTCCTGGAAACAGAACCATTTGTTGGCACAGGGGCAGACCCAGGATTCAGCTCTAACAATGCACCAACAAGCCCTAACTACTAGCCCATTTGGCAACACCTGCGAAGAAAATGTAGTCTCACCCAAAGTAGCAATAGGGGGTTGTAGGAAACAGGTGTCTACAACCAGAGGAAATGCAAAATGGATTCAAAGCAACTACAAAAAACAACCTAGTATTCTTTATCTTCCTTAGGCCTACTCTGTAAGTTATATCTCAGATCTAACACAATATCACAATAGCAACATATCAAATGACAAAGAACCCAGTGGTTCACCCTCTCTCTAGGGCTACGTCCACATAACTTTGCTTTATTATATATTAGGTGAAAGCATACAGTTCTATATGCGCTCTTATCTTGAAGATCTCTCTCTCTCTCTCTTTCTCTTCTCCTCTATCTCCCCTTCCCGTGCACCCAGCTGCAGGGTTGATCTTCGCACCCATATGAAGATCTTACAATACAAAAGGCCCTCACACACATCACTTCTCTCTCACAGTAGTACTCACTCAATCATACAATAACAATGAACTAGCAACCAAGTTAGCACCAACCCATCCCAGTTCCTTTAGACCTTTATTTATACATTACAATAGCTGACCGACAATGTTAGGATGAAAACTAGGTGTCCAAAACCCTAGGTGTCTAAAACCCTAGGTCAACTTGACTCGTGTTTTTAGGGCTTCTCCAACCTCTCTTTCCTTCCTTCTCGTACGATGCTCCAAAGCATCCAATGGTGGATTTTTCCACTTGCCGAGTTGTCCACAATATGTCTTCCTTGTTGATCTGTCCATCCTCGATCTCCTCGTCCAACAACTTTCTTTCTCTTACTTCGCACCATCGTTTCTGCTCTTCTGCTTACTTCAACCCAGTATCAGTCACTGTGTCTTCTGCATAGTTCACATTTTTCCTTTTCTTCCTTGATATTCACTTGCTTCCATAACCAAGGGCCAACATCAAGCAAAGATTAAGCCACGACCGGCAGATCTCATTAGAGATGGATCGACGGTGGGGGCACATTGTGGGGATCATGAAGCAAATTAAATTTTTTGAAAGTTGTGAGCCCGCTATCGCTCAGGATCATTGATCTTTCTAGATCAACAGATCGATGATGGATAGCGATCGTGCTACAAACATGCATCTTTGCATTACGGGGATCGAGAAGAAAATTGAAGCATGAGCAAGTTGCGAGCCTGCTATCGCTCAAGATAGTTGATATTTATAGATCAACAGATCAATAGTGGATATAAATCCCACCTCGGAAGAGCATATTCGCTTTGTAGACATCAGGAAAGAAAATAATCAACAAATCAATGGTGGATATCAATCCCACCTTGAATGAGCGTCTTCTCTTTGTGGAGATGGGGAAGGAAATTAAAGAGTGAGCGAGTTGAGTCTCTGCAATCACTCCTGGCCATTGATCTTCAAGCAAGTGACACACGTCAGGATATCTCATACTACGAGAGGAAGCAAGAAGAATCTAAGGAATAAAGGACTCCCGAAGGCACAAATCTTTGAAGGGACGGAGTAGATCTAGTTAGTTGATCCAAGTGGAAATGTGGAAGGAGATCCTGCACTCTGGTGATAATCAATTCGGAAGGAAGACAAATGTGAGAAGCTAGAACTCTTGAAGGTTCGAAGCCTGGATTTCATCTGGACCGTCCATCATCGAGGAAACACAGCACCAGATCTCACACCTCGGAGACTTAGCACTTTAAACGGTTTTGTGGAGCGATATCTACCCAAAGTCCCGAAGGCACAAAGGAACGAAGTAGATCTGGACCATTGAAGCCAGAAGGGACATGCGTCACAGTATCCCACACTTTGGAGCTAGAGAAATTTGGAGGAGAGTCAGAAATGTAAGGAAGGAACTCCCGAAGCCCAGGATTCTAAAGTTAATCTCAGTCGTCCACTCAATAGGCCATGTGGAGGAAGATCTTGCACTTCGGAGATTTGCAATCTGGAGGTCAGTGCGTATTAGCAGTCGAAAAATCCTGAACGCTAGAGTTCCGAAGAAGATGTTGGTCATTCATTTGCAGAGGCCTAAGGATCGTTGGATATACACCTCTACGGATAATTCTTCGCCTCGACACTTCACGAGTATTGTGATTGCAAACGGTGAAAGATCTCTGAAGCCTGACCTCCAAAAATAATTCTAAGTCATAGATCTCGACGGGTAATTGAGACGATCGATCTCTTCCCTTGTTCGTAGGTCCACTAGTTCAGAGGATTGTAAGGTAAGAAAGGAATATCTTCAGGAGCCACGAAGGAACAAATTCCCAAAATAACTCAGGACCGTTAATCTCAAATCAACAAGCATCGTTGATCTTTGCAGCACATTCTTTATTCAGAATTTCAGCTATTCGAAGGAACTGAGACCTTCACGCGTCTTAACACCCGAAGGCCGAAATCCCGAAGCGCCTGGATTTTATCCCCCAATCATATGAGAAGCTAAACAACAATATTTTTTGGCTCTTGAGTAAACTCAGAAATCCCAATTTCGCCATTAGAGGGGCTACAATTGCTAAAAAAGAGAGCTCGGAGCTCTAAATCCATAGATCTCGTGCTTGGATAGTCACATCCAGCCATATTGAAGTTAAAGAAGGATTCTACCCCATGTTTATCAGCCCGAAGTCACAACATAGGATTTCACGGACCTGGTCTTACGCACAGGAAACAGGTAAGCCCGAAAATCTCTAACAATTTTTTCTGTTAATTTTTTTTTTTCAAAGATGGCCACCTTTAGCAACTTAGGAACAACACAAGGACCGATTATTCTTGGAAATAATTATGAGTTTTAGTCTATTAGAATGATATCCTTATTACTTGCACAAGAGTTTTGGGATCCACTAAATCTTGGCTACGTAGAACCAGATCCAACAGACCTTGCTTCCATGACCAATCAATAAATAATTGCCCAGGAAATCCAAAGGAACAGAGAGAATAAGGAACATTTATGGATTAACAACTGAGTAGATGACTCGATTTTCCCAAAAATCACAGGAGTTGTTACTTCAAAACAAGCCTGGGACATTCTTAAATCAACTTACCAAGGAAATGACAGGGTCAAAACAGTCAAGTTGCAGACCTTGAGGATGCATTTTAAGAATTTAAAAATGATAGAGTCTGAAAACGTTGATCAATTTATGACCAGAGTGATGGGAATTGTAAACTAGATCATATTGACTAGTGAAGAAATCCCTAATCAAAGAATCATTGAGAAAGTCCTCATAAGTCTACCAAGAAATTCAAAATTGTTATTACAGTTATCCTTGAATCCAAGGATCTGTCAAATTTTTCAACAGATGAATTAATGGGCTCTCTATTGACACATGAGTCCAGACTACATCTTGAATATGAGTCAATAGCCAATTCCTTCAAGACTCAATTCTCCTTCAGCAGAGGGAGAGGCAGAGGAAGCGACAAAGGTCACCAAGGAAGAATCAAATGTCCAAGTAACCATCACTCAAGTGAAGGTCACAGACAACAAAACTAGAATCAAAATTTCCAAGGTCATAGACAACAGAACAAGAATCAAAATTTCTAGCCTCAAAGCGACAGAGGAAGAAGATCAAATGAAAAATCAAACGTAAAATGATATTACTACAAAAAGTATGGGCACTACGAATCTGAATTCCAGGAGAAGCAAGAAGATCAACTATCAGAAAGAGCACATGTCTCAAATCATGAAGGAGAAACCTCAGATGATATGTTTCTCTCATGCCACAAGACTAAAGAACAACATAAAGATCTTTGGTTGTTGGACAGTGGTTGTAACAATCACATGACAGGTAACAGAGATTTACTTGCATGCATTGATTCTTCTATTTCATCTGATATTACACTTGGAAATGATTCCTTAGTCATATTTCAAGGAAAATGAACTGTACTTATTCTTACTAAACAATCTGTAAAGAAAGATATAAACAATGTCTATCATATTCCAGATCTAAAACATAATCTGTTAAGTGTAGGACAACTAACTAAACATGGATATAAGGTAATTTTTGAAGGAACATCATGTAGGATATATGATAACAACCCCATCAAAAAATTGATTTCTTAAATCCACATGACTAGGAATATAACGTTTCCCCTTACCCTCAAAAATGAAAATATGATCCAATCATATGCACAAAGTGAAACCAACCCCAATGAAACTATGGTTTGGCATACAAGATTTGGACATCTACCCTTTCAAAATCAAAGTCTTCTATAGAAGCACTCCATGGTCGAAGGTATACCTATCTTCAAAGAACAAAATCCCCCATGTGAGTCTTGCATTCTTGGAAAACATAAGAGAACTAGTTTTCCACAGTCCTCCACTCAAGCCAAACAACACTTCGAGTTGGTTCAAACTAACCTATGTGGACTAACACAAACAAAGTCGATTAGTGGTAGAGTTTATTTTCTAACATTTATTGATGACTTTAGCAGGAAAATTTGGACTATTTTCTCAAACACAAGTCTCAAACTTTTGCAAAGTTCAAAGAATTCAAAGCTAAAGATGAAAAACAGAGTGGCAAATATGTAAAAGTTCTCAGGTCAAATGGAGGAGGAGAATACAACTCCAAATAATTTGCAAATTTCTACAAATCACAAGGCATAATAATGCAAACTACAACCAGGTATACTCCACAACAGAATGGAGTGGCTTAAAGGAAAAATCAGACAATAATGAACATGGAAAGAAGCCTTCTCAAAGAGATTTTTTTGTCAAATACATTTTGGGCTGAAGAAGTAGCATGCTCAGTTTATCTCCTAAATAGATCTCCAACCACCAGTCTCAAGATGAAAGTCCCTCAAGAAGCATGGACTAGTAGAAAGATAAATGTTGCTCATCTCAAGACATTTGGATGCATAGCATTCGCTCACATCCCTTCTGAATTGAGGAATAAACTTGATGATAGAAGTGAGGAATGCATTTTTGTTGGCTACAGTGAGACATCCAAATCCTACAAACTCTACAATCCGATTTCAAAGAAACTAATACTCAGTAGAGATGTCAAATTTCATGAAAATCAATTCTGGAGTGAGTCTGAAAATTGGCCTATGGACAATCAAAATCCATTGCTGCCACTTCTTGAAGACACAAAGAATTCAATACAACAAACACACCATCCTGCTCTTCCAAGATTGAAGGTACAAGGACAACCTGGAAGTTCTCAGGATAACTCTACTTCCAGTAGAAATTCATCCTATGAACTTCAAAATCAGAGAACTTGAAGTTTGTGAGAAATCCATCAGTAGTTGGATGACATTGATCAACACAATCTTTTTGAATTAATGTCATGTCAACCTACATCTTTTAAAGAGGCAGCTAAAGAGCCACATTGAGTTCAAGCCATGAACAAAGAGATTGAATCCATTGAGAAGAACAAGACATGGGTTCTTGTTGATCTGCCCAGACACTAAACTCAACGAAAAGGGGCAGATTGAAA
This sequence comes from Picea mariana, assembly GCA_032191745.1. NCBI lineage: Eukaryota > Viridiplantae > Streptophyta > Pinopsida > Pinales > Pinaceae > Picea > Picea mariana. The sequence continues at coordinate 950 of JASDQU010712575.1, read as the reverse complement.
AACATAAGGAAAGACTTGTTGTCAAAGGATTCTCACAACAACTAGGTATTGATTATGGTGAAAATTTTGATCCAGTAGCAAGGTTGGACACTGTAAGGACTCTCCTAGCCATAACAACTCAACAAAAATGGAAAGTATACCAGATGTATGTCAAGTCAACTTTCCTAAATGGTGTCTTAGAAGAAGAGGTCTATGTAGACCAGCCACCTAGATTTGAAGTCAAAGAGAAGCTAGCCAAAGTGTATCGGTTGAAGAAAGCCTTGTATGTCTTAAATCAAGCTCCAAGAGCTTGGTACAATAGAATTGACACTTACCTGATCAAGAGTGGTTTCTGCAGAAGCCAAAATGAGCCAACCTTATACACCAAAATAGATCAACAAGGTAAAATTCTGATTGTACATGTTTATATATTGATGACATGATATATACTAGAAATCTTGAGTTAACCAGTTTTAAACATACCATGCAATCTGAGTTTGAGATGACATATCTCCGCATAATGAAATATTTTTTGGGGATTGAGGTTTACCAACCAAAGGCATTTTTGTTTGTCAGCAAAAGTATGCAACATAAATCATCAAAATATTCTGCATGGAATATTGCAATCCAACAGAAACTCCTATGCCCCTAGGCACAAAATTGAGCAAGTAAGATGAAGGCCCTACAATGAATTCTACTCTGTGTTGAGTCCATTTTTGTGCTTCCATAAACCATACTTTTGCTTCTTTATTTGCCCATTTTTCCTTCATTTTATTCCACATTTCCCATAAAACATCCTATCCAAGGTATATTTGTCATCCTTTAACTTCAGAATTGAATTTTCTAAATTTTTGCATTAAAATTGGAAATTTAGCAGAAATTACAGGATTTGACCAAATCCCGTAATAGCTCCGTCGTTTGTATACTTGCAGGACACCTGGGCGAAATCCAACACTTGGGTTGTGTTCCCA